>JAVQJS010038479.1:0-17167 GCA_036024795.1 Galaxias rostratus
ACACACACACAGACACACACACACCTGCAGTTAGCTGGTTCACACAGTTGGAGCAAAAATTGCATGAGTAAACAAAAAATGAATTGGAGGTTGGGGGCAGCGACACTGAAGGTCCCCAAAGTGGTGAACGAGGAATACAGAGCAGGTTGGAGTCTGTGGATTAGAGAGTGTGAGAAGTGATGTTAGTTTGAAGTACTGAGGGGACAGTATATGAAGGCATTTGTAGGTGATAAGGAGAAGTCTGTAAGTAATGCGTGACTTGACCGGGAACCAGTGGAGTTTGCAGAGAATGGGGGTGTTGTCCTGCCAGGGCTCGATGCGGGTGAGCACTCTGGCAGCGGAGTTCTGAATGTACTGGAGCCTGTCCAGCCTGCTTTTGCAGGGAACCCCAGACAGGACTCCGTTACAGTAGTCCAAAAGGAAGGTGATGAAAGAGTCAGTGAGTTTTTCTGCAATGGAGTTGGAGAGTGATGGCTGGAGTCTGGAGATATTACTAAGATGAAAGAAGGCTGATTTTGTGACTGATTGAATGTGTTTGCAGACCTTAGGAGATGGTGTGATGGAGGAGCTGTCAATGCTGCGGATTAGATCTTCAACCTTCCGGAGCAGTGCTTGGGGGCCACAACCATACGATCAGTTTTATTGCTGTTGAGGATTTTACTTGCAAAAGCCAGAAGGTTATTGACTAAGGGGAGAGATGTGCAGAAGGCATTGGGCTGATGTAGCGTTGAGTATCATCGGTGTACGAGTGGAAATAGAGACCATGGCGGCGGATGATTCCACCAATAAGGAGTATATATATTGTGAAAAGAAGGGGGACCAAACACCATACCTTGGGGGCACCATGTTTGACAGAGTGGAGCTAATGCCATCGTGGGTCACAAATTGTGTCCGATCAGGGAATTGGGGAGGAAGAAGGATAGGGCAGAGTCTGTCAAGGTGTTCAGACAGACGAGTGAGGAGAACTCTATGGGAAATTGGGTTGAATGCTGCACAGAGATCCAGGAAGATCAGAGTGCTCATGTAACTTGAGTTGGCTGAAATTAGGAGATAGTTTGTGATTTTGATAAGGGCGGTCTCAGTACTATGTTGCGTTCAGTAAGTTGATTGAAAGGGTTTGTAGAGCTTATGGTTGGTCATGTGTTGGTGAAGTTGGTCAGCGACTGCTCTTTCCAGGATTTTACCAAGGAAGGGAAGGTTGGAGATTAGCCGGTAGTTGTTCAGGCCCTCTTTGGGACTGATCAGATGGTTCATTGTTTTAAACAGCTCTATGGGTTAATTCTGTTGGTCGATGATTATTTTACAATAATAATTTGACTTGGGCTGGGCGAGAGTCGATAGGAGACATGGTCCCTGTAGGCCTCAATGGTGGACAGTGAGACCAGTCCTTCGGAAGAGCCACTCAAGCCGGCGACCAGCAGGCTTTAATGGAGCGGAGTTCAGGAGTGAACCATGGAGCAGGGCAGGTGTAGGAGACAGTCAGGGTCTTGAGAGCGACAAGAGTGTTAAGGTTGTGCTTCAAAGCAGTGTTGTAGCGGCTACCAGGTCATCCACAGGGGTGTTGGGGGCATGGGGGGCTAGATGAGAAGCTGACATGGTCTTGAGGGTCGGTGCACTCACTGCTTTGTTTGTTCTTGTGATGGTCTGCTTAGAGCATTTCAGTGTCCGGGGAACAGGGAGAGAGAACAGAATTACATGATGGTCAGCTACAGCTAGGTCAAAAACCTGGATACTGATTGGTACAGTGCCAACTGAGCACACTAGGTCCAGAGTGTAGTGTGGCCCTTGGTGTGGTGGGGACCTTGGACATGCTGGGTTAAGGCAGTCAAGTAGTGACTCAACGACTCAGGTGCAGGTGCTATAGTTAACATGGTTATTAAAGTCACTTAGCAGTAGTGTGTAAGGACCTGGAGAATACGGAGGTGAGGAACTCAGACATGACTGAAGTGGAGGGTTTCGGAAATATATGAGGACATGCTGTTTAGAGGGGGCAAACACAGAGTAGCCAAGGCACTCAAATTAAAAACACTAATATGAGAAGGACTTGCTATAAAAATGTCTGTGCAACATATGTTGAGCCCTAAAATGAATGCGCTCTTGAAACACACAAAATACACTGTCTAATAAACACATAAAATGTTTTACATTGATAATTCAAATCATTAAAACCACTGACAGGTGAAGTGAATAACATTGATCATGTCATTACCATGGCACCTGTCAATGGATGGGACACATTAGGCAGTAAGTGACCGGTCATTTCTTGAAGTTGATGAGTTGGAAGCAGGATAAATGGACAAGCTTAATGACCTAAGTGACAAGGTTCAAATTCTCAGGGTTGGACCACAAGGTCAGAGCCTCTTCTAATGTCTTACGGGTGTTCCCGGTGTGCAGTGGTTAGTCCCTCCTCAAGGTGGTTCAGGGAAGGACAACCGGCAACCGTATCATGGACACCCAACGCTCACTGATGAGCATGGGGAGAGAAGGCCTAGCCTGTCTAATTTGATCCCATTAGAGAGTTGCTGAAGCAGAAATTGCAGAAAAGATTAATGCTAGCTATGGGCACCTGGCTGCGTAGCCGCAGACTGGTTAGAGTGACCCCTGCAATGGGCACAACAGCGTCAAAATTGGACCATCGGGCAGCCGAAGAAGGTGGCCTGGTCCAATGAATCATGTCTTCTTTCCGACGACGTGGCTGGCTGGGTGTCTACGTCGTTTTTCTGGGGAATAGATGGCACCAGGATGCACCATGGCGAGAAGCCAAGCCGGCGGAGGCCGTGTGAGGTCTTGGGAGTCCATGCCATAACAGGTCACAGCCGTTTTGGTGGTAAAAGGGGGACCTACACAAAATTTGGCAGGTGGATTTAATGTTGTTGGCGATGGGTGTATATTAAAGCAAAAAGTTTCACTGCAATTCATTAGTGCCAATTGTCCTTGCCTGTTTTGAACGAACTAGAAACAAGAGGGGCCGCAAAACAGTAAAAATATTTACTCCCACTTTAGTTGGGTACGGTAGAGACTTGATTTTTGGGGGACAGATGAATTAACGGTCGTATGACTGTGACGGATTGGTGCTTTTTTTTTATATATTTCAAGGTTTGCTCATTGTAGGAACCTTTTTTTGCACCCTGACTGTACGCATTATGCAAGTTAGGGTTCACTGACTGAAGAAACCCTTGCTATAAATCCTAGGTGTCGTATTCATTGTACAAGTTAGGGTTAGCTGACTGAAAGAAACCTTTATCAGATCCCAAGGGCCGTACACATGGTATAGGTTAAGGTTAGCGAACTAAAGGAACCTTTCTAAAATCGTAAGTGTGGTACACAAGACTTTCTTTTTGAATGAATACTTGTTTTGGCTATTAGTCAGCACTGCAAGCAAATTGTGAGTAAATGTATTTTTTAAACACACATAAATGTGTATGGGAAACTTCTGAGATTAAGGTAATATTTATTTGTCTCATATCTCATTATTAAGAACGAAAGTTGATACAAAACTACATCAGCTGTCATGGTATGCATAAGGGTGTGTTTTCTGAACAATTTTGTATGAACCAGCTCTATGCTTCTAACAACCTTTAGCTCTAAGTTTGCAGCTCCGAATATATAATTTTATTAATACAAAGTTAATCTACCTAATTTTGGACTTGTATTATTTGCCAATTCTATGACTTCCAGTGCACGTTGTGAAATTAGAAAGAGCAGTGATCAAAGTATTTAGTTAAGATGCAAATAAGCAAACATCCAACTGAAAAAGATGTTAAAATGTCATTTCTTTCATTAAAGAACTACTCTATTGTCATAACATATTGACTTTGTAATAACCCATTTTGCCGTCAATGGTGAGGTTTACACAACCCTTTCTATATTACTTGAAGGAAAGAGCAAAACAATCTGCAAGTATGCATCGATTATCTGCAGTTAAAACGGTGCCTTGTTCACAAAGTAATATGTATACTTTTATTTGTTTATGGAACATTTCTGCGTAATATGACCTAATCCCCCTCTATGTTCCAAGAACAATAATATGTGACCGGCATTGCGCTTATGCCAACAGTTGCATACACACAATTGAGTAATGTTTTTTTAAGTACCCCAGGGCCAGCTTTAAAAGGGGACTCGCCTTACAACTGTACAGGATTCAACCAGGTTCTTCCAAAGGCTTAGACCAGGATGTGTCGTTTAGATTGGCAGGTAAACACTAAGTTTTCTCTAACCAGGGGGAAGCCTAGTCTGAGTCAGTGTGGGAGGGTCGTGGTGACACCCTGCCCTGGGGCTCAACAGAGAGCAGGATAGAGGGAGGGAACAGGCCAGGATATGCAAATACACATAGCAGGAGCAGCAGACCCCCCCACCCCCAGGCTTCTACAAACGACAGTAGATGGATGGTTACCTATTTAGTAATATATTTTAAGCAATAATGAAAATTATACAGTCTAGCTCATTAATAGAAATGATAAATAAACAGCAACAAAGGCTTCAAAATTTAAACAAAAATCTCATTCTGAATAAACAGTTATATTCATATGCATAGCTGGAATTGGACAGTGAGGTGGAAATGTAAACACATTAATACAGGGGGAGTGCTCAAGCTTTGACTTGAGATGCTATTCTCATTCAGCTCCCAAGTGGCAGTAGTAGAATTGTGACTGAAAACACACTACCAACAGACAGACAGTTCTTAAACAAGCTGAAAGTTAACATTTAAACTGTCAAAGTAGTTACTTTTTCATTGGGGGTGGGTGTTGGGTCACAAAGAATGAAAGGGCAAACTAATTGCCTTTACATTTGTTTTTGTTGTTAAAACAGGCATTGTATGCCCAATGTTGATAGACCACATGGGAAACCCCCCCTTACAGCTGCCAGTCCTCTGATCTATCCCCTCTGTACTCTTGACAGAGGAAGGCTACGGCAGTCTTAGTCAATGATCGACAGCTGATTATCTGCTAAACAATAAATTATTGTGCCAATCCAATGTATGGATTAGGAAATACTAGCGAAACAGAGTTTAGCGCCAAATCTATAAATATTTTCTTCTGACCCCTTGCAGTGAATGCTGTTTCATGCTTTGAAAGACCAGAGACCAAATATTTCTTTTTGAATGTTGTCAGTCTTAGAACAAAGTGAGACAGTTTCCTATGTAGGTGGTGTCAAAAAAAAGGGAATGGTGAGAAACAAAGAGACAACTGATGATGTGGTGCAGAGATGCTTTGAGCCATCAGACATTTTCTCATATACATGGCTTCCTGCTCCAGCCTACGCATAGTTGCCTGCAAAGCAAGGACCGACAGTGGAAGCAGCCGGACATACAAACCCAAATCGAACAAACATACTAAAATTAGTTGAGGGGTTCTTTCAAATTACAGAATGGAATTATTTTTGAGGCTCTAACTTTGTCTATCCCAGTCATCATTTGTGATGTTACACCTGTGACCTCATTTACCCTAAATAATAGTCATCTACAGGGCTGAGGTAAAGTTATGCAGTATTCAAGCCAAACTTTGACCTTTAACTACTTCTGCCTTTTTCCGTTGACGTGCAGTCAACAAGCCAGCTCACTGATCACTGAACCAATTTTGCCATTGAGCTGTAAAACACCAGAATGCAGTAACGATAGGCCTATCCTGTGGATCTAAACATGTAAATGTGTACCAGAAAATCTATGTGGGTGTGCTCGCTGGGTGTACCAGTCAGTACCCCCACTTATGCACAATGGAATGAATTTGAATAGGTCATGGCAGACAACAGGCAGATCTATTGAGGGAACTAACCTTTCTCTTGTTCTTGTAAAATATTTTATAAGTTTATAAGTTTTATAAATATAAGTGTTTTCTCAACTTTTCATCTCTACAAACATAATACAAAATATCTAAACAATTGTGCACAATCTAAGGACAGTGATTGAAAAAAACAATGCAGACAAAATAACTGAAAAAGCTTTTTGCAATTGCAATTATGTCCCATGAGGTGTCCTTTGAGTTTCAAATCAGGCAGAATCTCTTGGGCCCTAGATTTGACAGTCTGAAATGTGTTGAAAGCACAAAGATTTCAGTGTGTATTATGGTTACACTGACCTGGAGCTGATAGATCTGTGGCTTCCTGTACCTACCATCACTGCCTTTTAGGGAATTCAATCCATTGTTTTATAAATTTCTTAACGTGTGGGGTACATGTTAAAACTTTAAGAAGATGACTGCTACATGGCGAAAACAAAAAACCAAAATGGTCACTAAGGGGAACAAATACCTAATCAGTCAAATGCAGGGAAAAACTGTTACAAGGGGCTCTCAAAGACATTCATGGTGTCCCAAAATGCTTGCCAATTGCACCCACTGAAGCTTCAACAAACAACCCATAATTATAAGACAACAAGTTTAGTACAAGGAATGTTAAAAGACCACGAAAAATGGGATGAGGGAAGATTAATCTGTTGCTCAAAACACAGCGGTATAATCCCAAACCTAGTGACAAAGAATCCATGGCTGTAGACCCGTCTGCAAAGCTAACAGCAGCACTCCTCCTTTGGCCTGTGGGCTTGCAGGTCCTGCAGTACTTGCTAAGCGAGTTTAGATGCAGCAAATTTATCCAAGAGGAAGCTCTGCAGCAGTTTTCCACTAATCAGACAATATAAACCAAATGGGAACCCCATACTACACTATCAGTTCTACAGTTTGCCCACTTAATATTTAACATAGAACCGGTTTATTACGAAGCTAATAATCTTTACCTTAAATCTATATTTAAATCTATATTACTCTTCAAGCATGTTTAAAAACATATTCCTTATAATAACTAAAGAAACCAGTGATCCTAACTTTAGTTACTCTATTATGCAAGTCAATTAAATTATGATCATGTGGAAACAAAGGCGGTTTTTCCTAAAACGGTGGAAGGCTGCAGTACAATTAAAGCCCCTGACACCTTCCACCATATGAGAAAGTACTCACATTTAAAGACATGTCCCACCTGATGTCACCAGCATAAAGACAAATTGTTGATTGCAACACACATTACATCCATCACTATCTAAGATACAGCACCCATAACCTGCATCTCTGTCCATAACACAGCACAGCATCCATTACTTGCATCTCTGTCCATAACACAGCACAGCATCCATTACCTGAATCTCTGTCCATAACACAGCACCCATTACCTCCATCTCTGTCCATAACACAGCACAGCATCCATTACCTGCATCTCTGTCCATGACACAGCACCCATTACCTCCATCTCTATCCATGACACAGTACAGCACCCATTACCTCCATCTGTCCATGACACAGCACCTATTACCTCCATCTCTGTCCATGACACAGCACCTATTACTTCCATCTCTGTTCATGACACAGCACCCATTACCTCCATCTCTGCCCATAACACAGTACAGCATCTATTACCTGCATCTCTGTCCATGACAAAGCACCCATTACCGCCATCTCTGTCCATGACAGAGCACAGCACCCATTTCCTCCATCTGTCCATGACACAGCACCTATTACCTCCATCTCTGTCCATGACAGAGCACCCATTACCTCCATCTCTGTCCATGACAGAGCACAGCACCCATTTCCTCCATCTCTGTCCATGACAGCCCCCATTACCACCATCTCTATCCATCCACAGCCCACTACCTCCATCTCTGTCCATGACACAGCACATATTACCTCCATCTTTGTCCATGGTACAGCATCCATTACCTCCATCTCTGCCCATGACACAGCACATATTACCCTATCTCTATCCACCCATAGCACACATTACTTCCGAATCACCCCACAATGGGCTACTTTAACCGACATGTTGCCAATTGCCTTCAAATGATGCAGTTGCACAGCATACTGTGTTGTAACCATATCAGAATAATCCTCCGTCCAGAGCACAGAATCTATAATAAGCAGCAAACATCCTAACTAGCCTCTAGCAAACTCAAATCTGTGCACTTAAACATTGTTTATTTAATCAGCTATGGATTGGGCAATGTTAAATTGTATCGCAAAATCCTACCAATTAGATTCCTTTTATACATTGTGCATTTCTTCATTTCCCAGGATGCAAATCTGCTTTTGGTTTGACTGTGAGGCTCATCACTGTGAAAAGTTCCCATAGGAAGAACACTGACATAATTTTACAGTTTGATGTCAGTGTTCAAAATAAACAAAATGATGATGGCAAATATTTGCAAGCAACTACAGACAAAAGAAACTAAGGGGGTCAAAGTATTAATTAGTGAACAAAGACCAATATCTACCTAGAAAATGATGGTTCTTTATTTCAATAAACAACAAAAAAAAAGTACCCACTCAACATCAATCAAAACAACTCCACACAACCTACCTACTACAAATTGACACAAGTTAACAGTCACCAAATACAAATGAGTTAAAAAATAATAAGATAATATTTTTTAAAAAACTTTTATCTTTAAAACACTAAAGATTGCTGTCAATGATGGGAAAATCACCAGGTGTCCCCCTAGACACAAACGTCTGTGCATCATATCCCACATAAACCACCACAATGGTTCAATGATCCACATTTTTGGTAGAAAGAGCACACCTGCAAAGAAAGTCAACCTGTCTTTCACTCAACCAATTGGAACACCAGTGTGTTTTTTGTGTGTAAGTGCTCTTCAATACAGACTAAAATAAGAGTACACAAAGAGGTTATAAAAGTAATATTATAAATCATAGGAATTAAGTCTAAAAAAACACAATGTTCACACATTGGAGAAGACAAAATGGCCTAAAACCCATTAAAGCTGAAGAGATTAATAAGAACTGTCCTTTGAATTTTTTTATATAAAATGGCATCAAGTGTATTGTTTAGAGGCTCTTCAATACATGGACCAAAGACCATGCATAGTAGTTCACACTGTCACAGGTGCTGTGAAATGTTCTTCAAATCATTCAGTATTTCTACCTGGTGAAAGCTTTTTTCTGATTGGCTCGGATGACGTCGTCGGGCGAGGGTGTATCGAAGCGGAATGGAGTGATTGGTAAAAGAGGCATCTGTGCCTTTTCTTTGACCAATAGTGTCTGTGTGTCATACATAAAAGCTCTATGTTTCAAGTTTGCCCCTAGACATTCTGACTTCCTCTTCCTCCTCCTTCTCTTTTTACAACTAGAAGCACCAACCAACAGAGCCATGGCAAACCCAGACGGACAGGCTGACACACTGATGTCTGACCCCAGCACAACCACCGAGGCCAAACAGGGAAGATCCTCCCTGGTCTGACCACCGGGTGTTCTTACAGACTGTTCCATGATAGTTGTTGGGTTGAAATTTTGATCAAGCCATGTTTGTTTGGAGGTCTTTTGGTAAACTGGAGGATGTGGAGCGTGGGCCTCTTCAGACTCTTTGGAGGCCGGCTGGAAGGCCCCCGGATGCCAAGTGGGAAATTGGGATACTGCGTGCTTTACGGCGCCTGCTGGTGGTCTGGCAGGGTGGCAGGCTGACTGTGGAGATGCTTTCTGAGACAATGAGAACCCCACCCGTCCAGGAGAGCTGTCTGGTTTAGTAGCAGGCTGTGTGTGTGGCTGTGGGGGAATGCTTTGTGACGGCGGGACAGATTGCAGGTGTTTTGCTTGGTGTTGGTGTGCTAATGTCGACAAAGAGATGGGATTTGAAGATATCTTTTGTGTTGGACCGCCAGCACCCAACGTCACATTGCAGTACAGACTGCCAGTGGAGTTGCACAGGGCAGTAGTGCTGTTAGTGTGTTCTTGAATTAGATCAGACAAAGAGACACCTCCAAGATCAGTCCTTGTAACTCTACCCGCACCTTTCATTTCCAATGTTTGACTGTTCGGGTGGACAATATTGAGGTTCCCGAAGGATGGTGGACGAGAAGAGACCAAAGACGCCAAAGTCCCTAAAGAAAGGTTTGTCTGAGTCCCTAAAGAGAGGCTAGTCTGAGGAGCTGAAGTCCCTAAAGAGAGGCTAGTCTGAGGAGCTGAAGTCCCCAAAGAGAGGCTAGTCTGAGGTGCTAAAGACCCTAAAGAGAGGCTAGTCTGAGGAGCTGAAGTCCCCAAAGAGAGGCTAGTCTGAGAAGCTGAAGTCGCCAAAGAGAGGCTAGTCTGAGGTGCTAAAGACCCTAAAGAGATGCTGGTCTGAGGAGCTGAAGTCCCTAAAGAGAGGCTAGTCTGAGGAGCTAAAGTCCCTAAAGAGAGGCTAGTCTGAGGAGCTAAAGTCCCTAAAGGTGCTGAATCATCCAGAGGCCCACAGAGAGAAGCTAATGAAGTCAGACCTAAGCTGCCTCCTTTATCAGCAGACCCCAACATCTGGTTCTTCAGTGGCTTTTCAGACATGAGCTCTGCCAGGCTTGGGCAAATATTATCTACCTCTTCAGAAGCAGTTGGCTCACACCCAGCGAGAGGTGCTATTTTACAGGTAATAGTAACACACTGGTTGTTGATGGTATTTGAGTCGGCATTGGATAGGGCCATGAAATGCCTTAAATTAACAGGCTTTACTTTCGGGCAACCCTGGATATCTGGGTTTATGACACTATTATTCGGGTGTGTCTGGGACACAAGGGCTGAAAGAGAAGGAAACAAGCAGACTCCTTACCTTACAGAAGCCAATAGCAGTGGACGAGACAGAAGGGCATAACCAACGACGGATGGAGGGAGCGAAGGAGGTAACCGCAAATGGAGCATTAGACCATAGAGAGGAGGGGAACACAGGCAATCTGTTAAACATATGTAGTATATATAGTCCACAAGAGCAAGTGACAAACAAACAAGTTATTGACGTAACAGGGAAAACACCATATGCAATTAAAATTTTTAGTAACTGGTGATATTTAAAAAGCACCAATCCACACTGATATCTCCTTTTAGAACAGGTGTTAGTCTAGTACGAGGCTCTTCCTAAATGTTATTAAACCATACATTGATAAAGGTGTAAAATAGTCTGAACATTTTCCAATTCACTTCAACACTTTCTATAGGCAAGATAACTTACTTACACAAAACATCCTGCTTGGCATGCTATGCAGTGTATTCTAGCTAGCGAATCGTAAGAGTAACATCATAAACTTATTATATGATCAATGTTACAATAATCCTAATGATTTTACCTAATAATCTAGTATCTTAATCCAAGTTTAAAAAGACATCTACACAGCAGGGAAATACCATGAAAAAATGCATTTTATTTTAGGTAAACATACAATACAAAGATAAAAGGTATGATACAAATGTCATGAGAAGCTTGGGACAGAATAATGAGACATACCTTTCTCTGGGCGCTGGGCGACAGGTTCCGGGTTAGTTCTTTGTGCTCGCACCTTCTCTTCCACTCCGACAGGCTGTATTGCACTCCCAAGGCTGGTTCTGTTGGACAGTGCTGGGTTGCTCTCCTCAGAGAGTACCACATCTAGCGCTTTCTGAGGGTCAAAGCCAGTTAGCAGGGCTGCCTGGGTCAGGGTGGAATCTGATACGGCATCGCCGAGCACCGCTCTCATTTGGTCCAGACACGAATACAGCTTGCCTACAGAAATAAACACACACAGCCAGTCAATAACCAGCAGGCTATCACAGACACAATACAATTATGCATATTCAGATAATTGTTTTACTATTCAAACTTTCATTCAAATAAATTAAACTTTTTCTATACAATCAATTGGAAATAGATGCACATTTATTCTCCATTTGGCACCATTCAGGAAAGCAGACACATACTTCTTACCATGAAATTGTATTTAGAATTAATTAATCAATTGGTAATCTGATATCAGCCCTAAAGAGTTTGTGCAACGCTCATTTAAAATAACTTATCAATAGGGTTCCATTACTAAATGTTGGTCCAAAAGACATGTCTAATTTAATCACTGACTGAATAAGTTGTCATATACGATGTTAATTTGAAAGTGAATACTTTGGTGTGGCAATTTGCTTTTGTAAATTAGAACATAATGGATTTAAACATTTTACATGTCATGTGAGGAACTTAGTACACTCACTGAACAAGATTCCTACCACTGTTAGCAAGTTTCCCTTCCCAGCACTAAGCCTAAATTGGTGGACTTCCGTCTCACCCAGCGCAGGCTAATGCAGTCAACATTTTATTTGATGTTTAATAAAAGTTGAAAACTAATGACTAGTAATGTCACCAACCAAAATGTTGCACTGATGGCATTACTAGATCACTAAGAAGATATCTTTTAGAGGAGCTGTTTGGCCAATATGTGTCCAATTACCTTGAGATTGGACTTGTTTTAAAGCAAAGATATGATGGACTGTAGATGTCTTTTAATCACATACACCGTTGGTTTACGTATGTCTTAATGGTTGCAGAAGGAAATCAAAACAAACACTGAAGAAGCTTTTAGTGAAATCTTGTTCTTACAAATTAAAAAAAAAAAAGCATGCAGTGGAATCGGAAGACTATTGATATCGCCAGTGAGCGAGCAGAGCTGTGTTGAGGTAAAGGCAGCAGATACTGCCGAAGCTGCAATAAACATTAAAATCCTACATGCTAAAGTTGGAAAAACTTCTAAATAGCAATCCCAAATATCATTTATCAGTCTCCTTGATTACTAATAATCGGTATCAGCCCTGAGAATACCATATTGTTCGACCCCTAATTGCAGACATTTGTTATCTTTAACAATGCAAATCAATAAAGGGCCTGTATTGCCTAAATCATACAAATGTATGATTTTCTACAAAGTCTTTGACAAAAAGAAAGAAACTATAAGAAGGGCGGAGCTATGTAAACAGTGATTGGTCAGTTACATCGACTCCTGTTTTCTACCTCGCAATCGGCAGTGGAACAGCTTGTAAAATAGGGTAGACATGTTGCAAGAGGTGGACAACACAAAATACACCAGACAAAGATTTAACTTTTTTTATATTGTTAGTACAAGCCTTCTAAATAAGACAATAATGTTCGACACAGAAATATTTCAAATCTGACATTATGGATCCTTTATAACACCAAAATTAAACAATTATTACAAATGGGCTTGGGCAAAGAAGTCAACATCCGTATCTGCAGATAGGCAACTGGTCATTCCACAAGCCAAACTTATCAATTTTGGGGAGCATGCATTATAAAGAGCAGCAGCTAAATTTTGTAACTCTCTCCCTCCTCTCATTCCAATTTCAACTCGCTATTAATCTTTCAAACCCACCCTACTAGGAAACCCTAGTTAACTCTCTTTAAAATCTGGTCCCTTGCTTTCAGTGATACTATCTATTTGCCTACTTATAGTTAGAACTGTTGTTGTTGTCTGTCATACTCTCAATTTTTGTCATGTAATCTATGTTGATGCTGTGAAGCAACTTTGGGTGTTAGAATGGTTCTTTATGGAAAAAATGAATTATCATTATTATAATCACTCAAATCCCATCTGTGCATGTATGCTCCTTCCTTACTTTTATTTTATTTAACTGTTTAACACTTCAATACAGTTTTTAAATGAATACAACCAGAGACATTACCTTGATCAAGAGGGTCAAGAGTGTGGGATATTGAAGGAGACATGGGTATATCTTCGACATCCTCAGACTCCTCCTCAACTGGCTCCACGTTAGGAGTTTGTCTCTCCTGACGAGAGTAGATGAACTGTGCCGCTATAAAAAAAACAAATATATAACATCAACATTTTTAAGATCTCAATTATTCAGTATTGCTAATCTTTAAAGTTTTTTTTATTGTAATTCTAAAATGACCGTTTACACATTATCTAAAATAAAAACAGATTATTTTCAGGCAAACACTTCAATGAGTTAAAGCAATTGCAAAGCAAATTAACTAAAACTTTATTCGTTTGTGCTATAAGAATCTACTGTGCTGCTGCATAAAAATATTTTAAGTATTCAGTCGTGTTGTGATTAAGTCATGTCTTGTATGATAAATATACAACTTAACCCTTCAAACTGACCAGTTGCAGGTGAAATACAATAATCATCATCCACCGAGTGTCCATACAGGTCGTCATCATCAAAGTCTGTGAACAAATGAGATATATTGATAGTTTATTTCAAATAAAAACTGGTTACGTAAAAAAAAAAATACTAAAAAAAAAAAAAATGTGTCTTTTACCATCGCAGGTTCTTTGCCTGAAACCAACTTCAACTAATAAACAATCACAACTAGATGACCATTTTTATTAGCTTGAGATATTTAACAGTCGTAATTCATATGAAAGGAAGGAAGAAAGAAGTAAGAAACCTAAATAGTATTATTAAACCAAACACCGCCTCTTACAAAGTAACTTAGAGATTACAAGACACTTGAAATGTAAACGTAGCTAGCGTTGCTAACGTTCGGTTATTATTGGTAAAGTTAACTAGCAATAAAATCGCTAAAATTGTCTGTGACACCGATCAATAATAGCTCAGGTTAGTTAGGCTAACTTACACACCCAGTGTTTTGGCAAATATGGGTTTGTGCTGTTGGCTAAAGCGACTCTTATGACACAAAGTTGATTAGGCCTTGCTATCTGAGGTAAGCTAAACTTAACGACAGCAACTAAATACTGTTGATAGCAAACTAGCTACCTTCATCGTAGTTGTAACCTCGGACATTTCTGTGCCGAGACATTTTAAGAGCGCTCTCTTCACTGGGCCCCCCTCTCCAGGTAAATTCAAGCTATCGTAGATTAACGTATTACTGTTTACTTGTACTGTAAAGTGACGTGGTCATAAGAAACTACTAGCAGTAGCTAGCCTTTTCCTATTTTCTACTTCTTTTCATTTTGCCTGTTTTTTTGTGTGTTTTTTTTTGTTGACCTAGTCATCCGTTCAATGTATTGCGCCATCTACCTTATTGGAATGTGACAATACTTCGCTTTGATAGATTTTCTAAATCAACCGGTTTGGCAGTTCATGCAGGATACAAATATGTTTCTGTTAACGATATGTGAAGTTATGGCATGAGACTTCCTTGAGGTAAAATCGGGAACTTTGGAAACATTTTAATACTATTAAGCACCAACATCTGCAACCCATAGATCAGTGAGCACAAAAAAATAAATGTAGATACTTTACATGTCTAAGGAAAGAATAAGATCACCCATCATTACTTATCATTCAGGCTCTTGCCAAACAATGACTAAACACACTGTACAGTGTGTGACGCTGGATCCTTTCCCTTATTACTGAGGACCTATTCCAACATCTAAGACGATTGTAGAGACAAAAGCCAGAGATTCACACTGTGCATTTATATGTCAAAGTAGCATAGTGTGTCTAAGATGAAGTGCACATATTTGTAAGACACATGCAAACAAATATTACATATTGTCATTTATATTAATGAGTACACACAAAACCCTTATTTAATTGTTGATTGTTGTTTGACTGACTGGGCACATTTGTTAATGTTTGTGTACTCAAATTTAAATATGTGCACCAATGATGGCGTATGTCTTACATTTATTTACGAAGTCATGAATGCATTCTAGGGCTCGCCAATTAGCAGTGTATTTTTTTCTAGCAGTGCCCTCTTTAAAGTTAAAGGAAATGAAAATGAAAATTGCTCAATTCAAACATTGTCCTCAGCACTTGATGGGGCACCAGCGTGCCTGGAATTGCCAGCGTGACCATGTTGGATGTGAGATGGGTGTGGACAACAAATCCAGCCGGCATAACAGTCTAGGTCTGTGTCCACCATCTGCCCATTAGATTAGTATGGTACGTTGGATTGGTGTGTATTATTTACTTTTTTCAAACTAATACTTCACTGACAGTTACTCACAATTGTGTTAGGGGTTAGGATTGGGTCAAGGCAAAAGTTCCTGTTTGAAAAAACAACTCATATTTTTATTCTCTGTAACAGGGGCCAGGACTACACCTATGGGTTGGGTCAAATAGAGGATGGCAGCACACACAAAATATGAGTGTGGAAGTAAAGACAAATGATGAGACAATGAAATAAGATCTATCTGGAAAAACAGGATTAAGGAAAAAGAAAGAGTAGGGCAGAAAGTTAATTTAGTATGCTGTTTCATTTGTTTGTTATTTATTTGTAGATTTTTTGAGAATACACTGTTGGTAGTGTTTGTCTGTTATTTGATGGGTAATTGGATCCAGAAAGCACAACCTTTTAAACCCAATGAAGGAAGGACAGATGAAAATACTTGTCCTGTCAACTTGTGAAACTGTTACAGAATGTTTTGTGAGCTTGAGTTTTAGATTCTAAGCAAGACTACTTAAATAGAGTTTTGTATTGATGTTCTGAAACACATCTACATGTGCATTCAGTATCAATTCTGAGGCATTATACAGTTCCTTTGTGTACAATTTATGTTCTTTGGTGTGCACCTAGCTCACCTGTCCACTGCAACAAAAAGTATCTCTGCTAGAAAATGACAGTTTTCATCTGTGTGGTACATTTGTATCTGTTCAAAGAAGAAGGAAAGACAAGCACTGTCAAAGACCGAAAGTAAGAAAGAGAGACATAAAATGGAAAGAAAGAAAGAAAGAAAGAAAGAAAGAAAGAAAGAACAAAAGAAAGAAAGAAAGGATTGAAAGGATAGGTGGAGAGTTACCCAGGCCCACTTTGCTTTCATGGAATTTAGGTGCACGTGGAATTAAAACAATAAAATGATAGAGAAATATCTGCTACAGCCAATAATACCAGTGCTTCAATCAGCACATCTGTAGGATGAAATGTTTAAATGAGATCTGTTTAGCCTACCCTACCTAAAAATAGCACAGAGAAAAGAGAGACACCTGCTTGGGTTACTTTTGAGACCTTTTCAATGCAGTGGTTTGGTTTGTCATACTGGGGCCTGGAAAGAGAAAAGAGAAAAAAGTACAGAGAAACAGAGGTGTGACAGAAACAGTGAAGGTGTCATACTACATTACAAATGGCATTGTGGTCATGGAAACAGTGCATGGGAACATGGTAGTTAAGTATCTTTAAATAATGTGATAGAGGGTAAAAAAACATTATAGCCTAGTGGTCAAAAATGGCGGTAGCTTATCACTAACAGTTAACATTTTACAATTTACTGTAAAACTCAAAATTACAATTACATTAATTGCAGAATAGTGTATTAATTAGTGGAAGTGTTCCCGTAGTGCACATGTGTGTTTGGTCTTGCTTTGGTGAGAGTACGCTGGCGTCGTGCTTGACTGCCGCTTCTCCCTTGCGCCCTGTGTTTGCTCGTGTTTTTGTCAGTTCCCGTGCTTTTGTGTTGTTTTTT
>JAVQJS010038496.1:0-12485 GCA_036024795.1 Galaxias rostratus
AATGCAGACATCAATACAATATACAAAATACTTCAATAGAATATAATGCAAAGTAAATAAAATCTAATTCAAAATATACAACTATAAGTTATAGAGATGACCGGCGTATGGGGTACTTAGGTGACAGAGTCCGTATAAAGTGACTAAAAAATTTAAATAAAGAAAAATCTAAGTGGCCTATTGTGTGTGGAGGGTGGGGGCTCAAGTGTGATTGTTCGAAAGCCTGATGGCTTGGGGAAGATGGCTTTGTGCTTTCATTCTCTCCATCACATTTGACAATAATGACTCCCTTACGTGAAAACTATAGAACTAAACCGTCCAGAAAGAGGGACAAAATAAAATCTAACAAAAAGCAAACAAAGTCAAGCAGACAGGAGCCCAGCCCACTCACCTGTGTGTATGCCCAGCGGGTCAAAGTTCTCCATGTTGCAGACGGTTACACAGTTGTCAGCCACGTCTCTTACCACCTCGTACTCCACCTCCTTCCAGCCCAGCAGGGACTTCTCTACCAGGATCTGACTGCTCATGGCCAGGGCCTGCAGCCACACACCACCGCCAATCAACCAACCCACACACACACACGCACACACACACACACACACACACACACACACACACACAAATGGATGTACACGTTTGATCAGTTACATGTAGGCAATGACAAAAAGACTAAGTATTGCAAAAGCATAAAAGTGTATTTGCTTTTCTCCTATAGCTCTTTTAATCTAAGACGACAGGATGACAGATGGGCCTGGTGATGGTGGTTCTAAACTTTCTAAAGCCTGGTGATGGTATTTCCAATGCCTGGTGGTGGAGGTTCCAATGCCTGGTGGTGGAGGTTCTAATGCCTGGTGGTGGTTCTAATGCCTGGTGGTGGTTCTAATGCCTGGGGGTGATGTTTCTAAAGCCAGGTGGTGGTTCTAATGCCTGGTGGTGGTGGTTCTAAAGCCTGGCAGTGATGGTTCTAAAGCCTGGTAGTGGTGGTTCTAAAGCCTAGTGGTGATGGTTATAAAGCCTGGTGGTGGTGTTTCTAATGCCTGGTGGTGGTTTTAATGCCTGATGGTGGATCTAATGTCTGGTGTAGAGGTCCACCTTGAGGGCGGTCTCCTCCAGCTTGACCTTGTCGGCACACAGGCCTGAGCCCAGGCCGCCGAGGGCGTAGGCCGCACGCAGCATCACCGGATAGCCGATCTTCTCTGCCGCCTTCAAGGCCTCGGACACCTGGAAAAGGGGACACCACGCCATTACCACACAAACACCTGCTGCTTAACGATTCAACCTTCGGCTGCAGACACAGTCTGGTGGCACACTAGCCGGGAGACGACCCAAACGCTTCCCTAACCCGGTGCAGACTGAAACCTAACCCAAAGCACGGTTTAGATAGAACTAAGGTGCAGAATGGCACATGGTCATCAACGCCAAGAGGAGTCCCTTCATGAATCATGAATCATTTCCATCTAAACCGAGGGAAGAAACTAGCAATGATCAAGTGCAATTGTATTGATGACAACAGTCAGAGTCTGTACACAGAGAAATTACAACAGTCATGTTAGTCTAATGACATAAGTTCTGTTTAGTTGACAAGGTTGAAATTAGTATATAGGTCTAAGATAAACTATCATGCCATTGGTCAACAGGGAACATGTGTTAACTTTCAGTATTAAAAAGGACACGTTGATAGACCTGCATGTCAAGGCATAGACACATTCATAGTATCCAAAAGACACGCTATCTCAGTGGTGACCTGTCCTTTCCTCTGACCCTTTCCTCATGTCCTAACAGCTCTGGCCAGACCCCGGCTCTGACACCCTAGTCTGGCCAGCATACTTACACATATTTTCATGCAATAGCAAGGACACATACCTAGATTCCTGTGTCTCTGAAAGACATACTATCTATTTCGTCCCTCTGACCCTTCCCCCGTATTGAAACATCCGTGAGGATGCCTTAAATGTCCCTTATAGGAGTGACGTACCGACTCCACGGCAAAGCTGGGCGCAATCTTCTCGTTGATCTCGTTTAGCTTGTCGGCAAAGAGCTGGCGGTCCTCGGTGGCCATGATGGACTCCACGGGGGTTCCCAACACCGCGACCCCATGCTGCTGCAGCACCCCGCTCTGGAAGAGCTCCACTCCTGTCAGGGAATGGAGGCACTCGGGTGAGCGGCCATTCACTCGCGAGCAAAGAAAAAAAGCCTGCTTTGCACCGATACACATTATCCAGCCTCAGGGCAATAGGCCTTCTTTAATCTAGAAGCCTTTTAGAACCCTTAAAGCTATTTAGCACCCCCCCCCCCTCTGACATGCCAGGTATTGGGATGTTTTCAACACACACACACACACACACACACACACACACACACACACACACACACACACACACACACGTTTATAGTTTACAATGACAGGAGATGTATAACATATAAACCTGTATAAAGTGCTAAAACTGACGGTTAAGTGTTACACTGAACAAGGCCACATGATCTACCAAAGTAAGCCGGAGTGATAGAGGGGAGAGGGAGCGTGTGGCCGCCCCTCGTCCTATACGCCCTAAGAAAACAGGGCTAAACCTCTTCACAACACTGGCCGCCCGAGAACTAATCCTGCCTCATAGTATCATCGACTTCCCACAACGTCAGCGGTTTCTCACACCTCCCTGAATCCACACACGCGCGCGCGCGCCCCCTCACCACAGTTGAGGGCCGTCTGGCCCCCCATGGAGAGCAGGATGCCATCGGGGCGCTCCGCCTTGATGACCTCCGTCACAAACTGGGCCGTGACGGGCAGGAAGTAGACCGAGTCAGCCTGCTTGGTGCCCACCTCGTTGGTCTGCACCGACGCAATGTTGGGGTTCATCAGCACCGTGCGGATGTTCTCCTCCTGCCCCACACACACACACAAAGAACTTATCTGTAAGCAGACTAAACGGACACAGAGATTTTCCGACCTAATTGTTTATCGAGGGATCGCCCTGTGAAGACACGGAAAAGGCATTGTACCTTCATGGCTTTGATAGCTTGGGATCCAGAATAGTCAAACTCCCCGGCCTGGCCGATGGACAGCCCCCCGGACCCCAGCACCAGCACCTTGGACACCTGCAGAGGGTCACCCAGTCAGTGGGGTGAGGTGAAGCTCAACTGCTGAATCACATGGATTGAACATCTAAACTGGAACGCATTGTCTGTACAATGGCATGGAGGTGATCGCTATCACTTTGAAATAACTCTACGGGTGCCTGTTGCCGGCTCCCCAGACCTCAGCCAGCTCCGATTACCTTGGCTCTCGGAGGGATCGTTGGTTTCTTGGGCATGACGGAGGCGATGGTGGCATTCTTCCCTTTCTTGATCAGTGACAGGAAGGAATCAAACAGGAACTGAAAAAAAAAAGAAAAAAAAACATGATGCAAGATTTAGCCAGCTTATTTAGAGCAAAGCGGACGCTTTTAAGCCATAGACAAGACTGGAGCCTCTACCAACAGTCTCCATTCAAGGACTACAGAGATGGGCACCCAGATGGACCCAGACGCACACTTAAGTACCTCAGTGTCGGTGGGGCCCCCTTTAGCCTCGGGGTGGAACTGCGCCGTGAACACGGGCTTGGTGTTGTGCATGATGCCCTGAAAGGTGAAAAGCACAGTCAACACAAGCGCATACATATAAAAAGAGCTGATAACCAGACTCCCAGAGGCGGACAGTGTCCAGATCACCAACCTCATTGGTGCCGTCGTTGGCGTTGACAAAGAGCGGGCTCCAGCCGACTGGGAGGGACTCGCTGTCGATGCCGTAACCGTGGTTCTGCGCCGTGATAAAGGCCTGGCCCGTCATGACATTCAGCACGGGCTGGTTCTGACCCCTGTACGGAGGATGAGCACACTTCAGCCTCTACTTTACCATGCATTACTGCCAACGCATCTAGTTTAGATCAAGTCTAGGTTTTGTTGCCTAGATTAGGTTGACGGGGTTTTAATAATAAGAATAACAATACTTTTGTTTGTAGGTCACCTTACAACAGATGGTTATACAGCAACAGAAAGTAACACAATAAGAAAAACGAAGGATTTAAATCAGCATTTCTCTGAGCAAGCCCTAGTCAGCCGCAAAGCTGATGGAACACTTGTGATAACCAGCAGAGTCCTGTCATTGACCTGTTTCCCATGGGCAGTTTGTAGGAGTTGGCCCCAGCAGCCAGAGCAGTGATCTGGTTCCCCATGCAGATCCCAAACACCGGCTCTGGCCTGTCACTCTCCAGCACCTTGGTAAACAACAACAAATTGTGAGGAAAGCAAACACTTCGTATAACACCATGCGATGTCCTGTCACACCTCCATCAAACACACTCAGAACTACACTTTCATTCTGAGAGCCGCAAAAACCTCATGACATATGAATGTGTACAGATACTGCCAAATCAACATGTCAGGCCTAATGGCCACTGAGACACTATGTTCGTGCCACAGAGGGTGGGCAGCTTCTCCACGGCAGAGTGGGGCTTCCACAGTGGCCCCTGGCCCACAGGGCTGTCGACGGTTGGCTACCTGGCGGACGTTGTTTATGAGGGTCAGGGCCAGGGCAGGGTCCCCCGGCCCATTGGAGATGAACAGCCCGTCATACTGCAGACTCATCAGGTCCTGGTCCCAGGGCACGAGGTGGACCTCGGCACCTCTCTAAGCGTGGGGGCGCGCACACACACACACACACACACACACACACACACACACACACACACACACACACAGGCTGAAAACAAATCAAGTACATCCTAACTTCCTCATTTTCCAAAGAGCAAACATCAGCCTTAAGGTGTGGTCCGTGCTCCCTTCCTCCCCGTAGTCCGTTCCACTCACCTTGACAAGCAGTCTGATGATATTGTGCTTGATCCCACAATCCACAGCTACCACTTTGATGGGGTTCCCTTTCCCAAACACTTTGGTCACCTACACCAAACCAGCCAAAGCCCATTCAGCACCACAATCGCTCAACGGCATTTTACTTGTACAGGGTAGGATGTGCCTGCTATCCTCCGACCAAATGCAATGCTAAAATAAATATGCAGAGGCTGTTACCCTGGTAGAGACTTCTGCCACTAGATTGTTCTGGTTGGGGTCAGAGATCTCCACAGTCTGCCCCTCAAACTCAATCTTCCCCAGGACAGTCCCCTGAGGACAAGAAAGGAGGGGGGGGGGACTTTTGAGCAGGCAGACTGAGAAGCAAAGATCCCATCAATGAGAAAACACGTTGATCGAACCCTAACCTTGTCCCGGATGATCTTGGTGAGCATCCTGGTGTCCACTCCAAACAACGCAGGTACCTGGGAAAGACAGGAGGAACATCTTTGGCAGCCACACTTATGAATCTATCCTTATAATAATTGTATTTGGTAAAGCGATTTTCTTGACACCTAAAGTGCAAAACACTTCCTACTGCTGCTGTTCCTACTACACCTTTTCCTCCTGCAACCACTGCCCCAGTGACTTAACCGAGTTCCAGTGGCTGTATTCATGACTGTAGTCCTGCACCAGGAGGCCAGACACCTGCCCAAAGCACAATGCAGACCACGCGTTAGCAGTTACTACTGCAGCTTATTATGAGGAAGAACACCAACCACAGCCAGCTACAACTGTCCTCCAGACAAATAACTATCACAGGGACATGTCCATGATCCGTACTGCAGACCTCGTCAGTCCTGATGGTGACTATTATTTACATTTGTGATATATGGTGCATTGGGCGGGCCCTTAAGCCAATGCATGCATATCTATGTATGAGCCAGTGCAGACTGCATCATCAGGAACTATAATTCCCGCTTTCTAATATATCACACGAGCACTGAAGTGAATGTTTTTATGTCCGTAATCTTATTTGCCACATTCTCTACTTTGTAAATGTCATGGTCCCTGATGCCAAATAATGCATGGTACCTGGATCCGGTCCGACTCCACATTTTTCCTCAGCCCCAGCTGGTCCAGCTCTTGGGTGTTGGGCACACCGTAGTTCCCCACAATGGGGTAAGTCAGGGTCAGGATCTGGCCTCTGTAGCTAGGATCAGTCAGGGCCTCAGGGTACCTTGGAAATGGAGTTTAAATAAACAGTCTGATCTTTCCCATCCCTTTACATCCAAATCACCTGTTACAGCGCTCATATTTGGCCTTTGCAATAAAAGAAATTGTTTGAACAGTACAACAAACACTACAAATGCAAATCTATATTGTACTGAAACAAAATATTTGGAGCACTTAATTACTGATAGATTGTATGATGACAATGACATACACCGGCAGAGCCGTATATTATGGGCTCAAACTAACATGTTGTCTAGGAAATTAAATGTCTTCGGATTGTGTAAAACTAAGTCTGTTGCTCTCCTCACTTACCCCACCAAGCCAGTGTTGAAGACCAGCTCACCAGCCACAGAGCCCTCATGGCCAAAGGAGAAGCCCTTCATCCGGGTCCCATCGTCCAACACCAGATGGGCTGTCTGGGCCTGTACGCAAAAAGGGACATAGCAGCACTACTTTGTCAGGAATTCAACTAAACAAGTCAAATCAAATTGGCCAAGATCCATTAAAGAGTCTCACACAAAATGTCAGGTTCAAGCAGTTTATTACATAATCGTTGTCAAAGGCAAACAGATGGTCAAGGATAAAACATGGTATACAACACTCTAGCTCATCTTTGCCACATTTAGCAGTAAAAGGGTGTCAAATTAAACAATGCGATTGTATAGCTGTACAGACATATTGTTATCAACTATTAAGCCTACATCACAACCTATGTCCTCAATGCAAAACAATGTATAACGGATTGGCTAGCATGTAAAAACACATTATAAATAGTACAGAGGAAATAGGCATGCTAATGCAAATGTTTACAGTTGTATGATCAACAAACAAAGTTAACCAGGTACATTTCAAAGGGCATTTATTAGACTTGTATGGGGATTATAGTGATTATACCAAAAAAATGCGGATCTCAAATGACTAGTATCGACCTATCCATTCTTCCTCACACAAGTCCTCCGGGGAATGCCAAGCATGGCTAGCTTAACCATATTCTCCATGTGTGTCTTCGAACACTCATGTTTCTTAACGTGTTCAAAAGGTGTTTCATGCCCCGAGTCCTGACAGTCCACCTTGTATCCGTCCAAGCTGTTCCAAAAAACAGGCATGGGAAGCAAAACATTGCATTTGCATGACTGCATCCAGCCAGTCAAGCCGCCTTGGTGTACCAACTTTCTGAGAACTTACACCTCCCCTGTACTTTTCTTATTGTTCTGGCTAGCTTGTTTTTCAATTTTAATATTTAGTTGATCTGGTCCAAACTCTTTCACTCTTTTTTTCCACCAAAGATCTCCTTTCCAAATTGTAAGATGAAGAGATTGATTTAGCGGCCGCTTGACATCCTGGGTCTTGCATGGCAGTAGGGTGGACATTAGTAGCCAGGACAATCGAAACAGTTACTGTAGTTGACGGTAGCGGTAGTTGGGCAGTATTGAAGAAAACAGTGCAGTGTACCGTTTTGAAACTGTTTAAATCAACAGAAATAGATATTTTTTGTTGATCTGTTGGGTCATTCCAGGGTAATACCTAGCTGCGCAAAATTGAAATGTTTATATCTATATAAAAAAGTGTATGTTAAATTGTTACATGAAAAAATCCTCAACTTCAGTTGTCAGTGGTCAGTTAAACAAAAAAGTTTGCAACACAAGTATATAGCAAATATTTTAAGTAACTAATTGTTGACTGATTGCTTATTCCACCTAAGGTGGTACAGGGGGTTTACTTCTGATTCCAAGTATGACCCTTAAAAAGTATGGAAAGGCAAGAAGACCTCAAGACTTGGTGCGGCAAAATCGGTGCCAGTTTTCTACCAAAACAAAGTCTTCAGAACAAAGTTCTGTAGTAGCACCATCGGGGGCGAATTTTGAACTAACAATATGATGTTATTAACAGTACGTGTATGTTAGGACAATGAAAATGCTTACATCAATACATCAGTGGCATGATATTAATTAAACAAAATTATTGTTGATCAAATTACTTTAAGTTAAGGATTTCTTCATGCAAGAAAAAAAAAAAACGTAGGCACTTTCAGAAGCTAAATGTGAATTTGCAAGAGCTCTAGAATTACTGAATAGGCTCAGAAGAACAAAACCATTTTATTTGTGGCAAATCAAACTGTTCCAAAACGCTACACGGCGCGATTTTAGTCCCAATGGAACAACATAGTAGAGGTTGAAGTGGTCTAACCTACATCCAGTCAACGGTCCTTGACAAAACTTGCAGACACGTTATGTTAATGTCCAATAAAACCGAACCGGTCCCTTGTAGGAGTTGGATAGTGTCACGTTTAATCGCCTGTTGTCAGTCAGCTGTGACTGAAAACAAAACATTGACATTTGCAGGAGAGAGCCCGCGAGTAAGCGGTTAAACAAAAACATTTTGCCTAGCCTCTGGTTTAGCTCACGTTATCTAGCTCCATCGATACGTTTAACTGAGACGTCCTTACAATGTCTATAACGTTGGAGCCCTTGCCATTATATTACAGAACGGGTAATAGCTTCATTGAAAATTTATATTTCACTGACGCAGAACAATAGCGTTTCATCATGGGTCCCTTCAATCTCCTAAAATCTGACCGAAATGCTCTGACCCAAAGTATATCACGTTGTGGAGATAAAGATTTCTAAATTAAAGTTGGTTTTCGTAATGTGTCTGGCTAGGAGAGCAGTATATACATTCCGACTGAATAAAAACCAAATCACTGGACAAGGGAAATAACATAATAAAAGACAAATAATATAATTTAAAAAAAACACACAAAATGTTTGATCTGTTCACCCTACTAGCAGGGGAGGCGCACTTTCAGCCTTAACTTCAGACTGATGAAGTCTGGTGAATGAAACAGTAGCAGATAAATTAAATCAAATTTGTATTTATTTTAATAGTAGTGATATATATTTGGTAAAACACTTCCATTCTTCAATCATTCTGAATTACTTTATTTGAAATTAGCAGACTAGCACACTCGTGGAGCTACTTGTGAGCACATGTGCTGTAGTGACACGATCTGAGGAGGGGCACTGTTGTGTCTGTGCCCTGTGGTAATTTAAATGTATATTGGCTAGCTAGCAAAGCTTACCACCTGGCTATTTCCGCAAGGTAATTTAGTTTGACAAGCACATCAATATTGAATCTTAAATCACAAATACCAATTTGGTTACTTATTTTAAGTACATAGTTGTTTTAATTCACTCTGATGATGTAAACATTGTCGTACCTTTACACTAAAAAGCTTAGCAGGAGATCTGAAGAAGCAGGAGGTGTTCCCAATTCTCCTGGTGACCAGACATCCATTCCTCAAATATTTGACAATCTTGCATGCTGACAATATTTTTGTCATTCTTTGTGATGAGTTGCCCCCAAAAAAGTTATGCAATTCAACAGTTGCTAAATTGGGTAGTGTGCGAAAAGATCACAAAGCAAGTCAAAATGAATTAGTCAATTTCTTGTTCGCGCAGCTCTACATGAGGTTTAAAAAAAAAGGGAGCGTACATGGAGATGAACGTCACTGTCATCAAGGATTGGCTGCAATGACATGGTGTAGTTTTTTCCCCCCAACGCAGTCGCTAAAAGTTTTATATGGCTAACGGTATTAATTTCTTAAAAGCCCAATGTATGCTTGACAAACCTCTTTTACTTGAGGAGTATTAAAAAGGGTATTATATATTAAATTATTTCACAAGTAGATCCTGTTTAGTCATATTATAGTAATGAAGTCGTGTTTGTTCAAAGGCTACTGAATAAAAAACAGCATACGTTTTAATGCTGGCCAAAACCTAACCTAAAAAGAACATAAAAAAAAAACGCTGTATTCCTTATTCTGTCTCAACTCTTAATAGCCTCATTCTATTGATGCATGGTATTACTCTTATCCTGTCTGCAAAGCAACAATAGGGAGGCCCCATTTGGTTGTATGGGATTAGAAAAGTTGCTTGTATTTGCTGATCATAGTGAGAATGCCAGAGGAGAGCAGGGGGCTGGCTGGGCTGTGACTCTGCTGGGTTCAGCAGTCTGTGGCCTGCAGACAGACTGAATGGGAGTAGTAATACGAGCACCAGTGGCAATTGTCAGAAGTCATTGAGCCAGCCAGTGTTCAGGCAACGAGTGTCCTCCAGTGGTCACTTCCTGAAAAGACTGAACGAGGAATCTGTCTGAGAAGGAATCTTAGTCCCTGTCTCAAATTGAAACCAAGTCTTGGAGGTCTAGTGGGAATTTGAGTCAACTGTGGCAACACTGGCAATGTGCGGATTGTCTGCACAGTATGACATAGAGCAAAGTAATACATGTCGTTTTGAGTGATTTGTGGTTTTACTGCAGATAACTTAGATGTAATTCTGTAATTCTAAGAACAACATATGATATCAAAGTGTATTGGGAAAACCAATGAACCCCAGTGTTACTGAATTGTGACACACCAAAGCCAAGGAATGAATTAGCAATCTCTCAAGTGGTTATCTATACCAGTGTTAAAAGGGTCACTGCTGAGGACAGAGCTGCGCCACAAAGACATACCACCAGCTAATGAACTGACCTAGCTAAAGCTCCTATAGACATTTCTATTCTCAGAGGATAGCAGCTAGAGCTGCTCAGACCATAATTATCCACATCTCACAGGGTGGAACATTGCTGTGGGATGATTGTGAGAACATGAGATGCCTGTAAAGAGACCAGCCTTTTATTACTGTCAACTTGATTAGCATCACTGCAGAGCTGCTCTCTGATTGGCTGTGACCTAATGAGATTGCAGTGTCTGTCTTCAGCAAAAATGGAATGGAATGCAAAACACTATTCTGATCCAATGGAAAATTCATAACATTTTAACAATGTTACAAAATGCATACTTAAAATACAAAAAAATATATAACAACTAAAGAAAAGTTAAGATGAAATAAATTTTAACATTTTCATAAAATGCAATTTTGAATGAGAGTTTTCAAAAGGTCTACACATTGTCTAAATCCGAAATTGGCAAAATCAAGATTGCTTGTCTTCGTTTGTCAAGTGGCTCTAAATAGCAACACAGGCCTTCCTGCCCTTTACAGGTTTATAAATGTTTTCCTGGATATTTTTCAGGCTTTAAATTTACAAAAACTACATGTGTTGTATGTTGTATATGTTGTATTAAAATGCAATACT
The DNA here is from genome assembly GCA_036024795.1 of Galaxias rostratus. Taxonomy (NCBI): domain Eukaryota; kingdom Metazoa; phylum Chordata; class Actinopteri; order Galaxiiformes; family Galaxiidae; genus Galaxias; species Galaxias rostratus. The sequence goes on from JAVQJS010038496.1 coordinate 11,193, forward strand.
TTTGCAGCAAGCATACTAACAAGTTTGCCCCGTCTGTTTGTGTTTGGCAAAATATGTGAATTGCTCCGTTCCCTGTGTGGTTTGTCAGTTGATACAAGTGATGTAAAATGTGGACACTTTTAGGTTACAGCGTATTTTATTTAGGGATACTTTGATCGTGCACGCAGCATACCACAGAGCGCAAGATGGCAGCACTGAGTACAATGCATGGACAGCAAATGTTCATTAGATACACCAGAACAAATGTGGGATCAAGAGAAAAGCCCAATTAAACAATGCGTCAAAGCAAAGTTAGAACAACGTCACCGTTTTCACCTCCTGTCATGGGGAGACCAGTAGGGCCTAAAGGAGAGTTATAGGATTGTGTTTACCCAGACATTCCTTTCAGCACTGCTATAATGCTCTTAGAACATACGTTTTTGTTTTCATTCAAATTCAGTGAAAAGTACTGTGCAATCCATAACTATGAAACTGGTTTGGTGAATGTATTGGATTTTGGCAATGCACTGAGTATATCCCTATTCTCTCAATGCACACATTTGTCAGTCTAGAGGTCTAACAACGGACACTCATTGTCATTGTGGTACGCGCAGGAAGGTCAGAATCTAGCGCAACTCGAGGGTGTCTCTTATGCCAGCCTAAGTTTACCGGAGTACCTCCGTTGTTGATGGGACCACTGACAGATTCAGGCTTTGTGTTGCATGCCCATTCTTTAATCCCTATCTAGATGGATGATGGAGCGTTTCCTGGCAGAGAGAGAGAAGGACAGAGAGAGTGCGGGGCCACAGAGACCGTATCCGCCCCCTTAAGGAGACATGGCCCCTCTCCTGGAGATCCCAAGAAACTTCACACCTCCTCGTAGGGGACTATATATAGGCCCCATCTGTTCCCCCCAGGCCCGGTTACAGTCTCATGCCTTTTTGGAACGCCTACGTTTCGGAGGACGGGGGAGGGGGACGTTGGGGACAGGGAAGGAGTGCGGGGGTGGGTGGCAGGCTTGGGATAGGGGAGAAGGGCCAGAGGGCCGGAGTCATGCAGGCAGCCTGAGTCACACCCTCTCTCCTCGTTCTGTGGTGACGGTGGTGTTGTTGTAGCGTTGGAGTGACCAGATGCCCCTAAACAACCCCAGACAGGGATCACAGTCCTGATGCTATCTGGATCTTGAGATCCGATCGGATACACAAACACCAACACACACACACACACACACACACACACACACACACACACACACACACACACACACACACACACACACACACACACACACACAGACCACAACACAAACACACA
>JAVQJS010038503.1:0-12753 GCA_036024795.1 Galaxias rostratus
AGAGCTACCGACAAATTGTTTTAAATATGATCAGATAATACGATTTTTAACTCTTGTTGCTTGTTCTTGAGTTGCACCAAAAAGTCACTCATATATTCAAGTAAAAAGACAATACGAAAAAAGAATACATAAAACATTTACTATACACACACACATATGTATACATTATTTATACTGTATTTATACTATACATGTATATACATGCATTTCTGTTTAAAAAATTCTTGAAGCACTTACATTAAGAGTATCAAACAATGCGAATAATTTAAAATGAAAGGGAACATTACAAGATAAATGCTAAGTTATTGTTAGGTCATTTGTCCTGCAAGTTAATTGTGTAATCTGTAATAGGTATAATATAATATTACATAAAAAAGTAGTTCAAATGTCGGTATTGAATATACACCATTTTTTTCTATAACTACGAAGTTACACTTACAATTGTATTTACAAATCTATTTATTTATTATTCTTTTGAGTTGTCTCCTCACATAATTCAAGTCAGTTTAAATTATTTATCCTATGAACAGTTCTATAAGGCCCATAGTCTGTTTTTTAGAGCTCCTTGATCAAATGATAAAGGAATGAATTTTAAGTTTGCTTTCAAAATGGCTGTCTTTGTTGTCTCATCTGCTATTAACACATAGTGGCTCATATCTGTAAAGGTGAGGTAAGGGGGAATATTTCTTTAAGACAAGGGCCTGAAGGGTGTGAAAGGCGCCCCTCTCCATTTTCCAAGCTGCTGGGGGCAGTTTGAGTTGGCCCCCCTGGGGTCAGCAAAGGCATTGATGTTTTAATGCATGGCCACGGCAGATTACTCTACACAGCTGTCCCAGCACCGTGGAAATGAAGTTATGCTCCGTGTCAGCAATGTTTTGTGTTCTTATTTCCATCTACTCTTCCCCCATCCCCCAAAAAACTAAGCTCAACTCACAACTTTCAAAATGGGATCCCCATTCCTGTTCAGCTACTACAAGAGGCAACATTTTGGAATTTAACAGGGCACAACAAAGTGAGATTATTTTCTAGCCGTAAACTGTTCAGAAAAATGACCTCAATTGGTCCAATCTATATTAGTATTATCATACAAAGACAGAACCTTATAAAGAGCACCACCAAGCCCATCCCCCAAGCCCCAGAGGCACTAAACAATCATAAATCTTTCCCCTCCCCCACCGTAACCCTCTCTCACCTCAGAAAGCCCGGGGTGAACTGGTCGCACCCCTCCTTTTTTCCTCCCTTCAGGCTTTAGTGGGCTGCTGAAGTTTATGCACTCCACTTGTCTGTGGGTGAGTTTGTTTATTTTTTGGTCAAAACCTTGAGTGCTACTTTTTAAGTCAGCTGGCATGTGGTTGTGGTTGAAAATGTGTTGGTTAAATAAAACACAATTTACTTAAAGGAGTTAACGTATTCTATGTTTTTCTCCGTTCTATTGGAAATGTACATGTCTTTTAAGCTTGAGTTCACAATAAATATTTGAATAAGGAATAAGATATATTTTTGACATGACTCAACCTCTCCCTCTTCTCACTTTCCTTCCATTTTGTGTAAGGCTCAGATGGACGCAAAGGTAAATATTATTGGATTAGAGATTGTTTGATTTTCCCCTCGAAAGATAACTATTGCTGAAAAAGCTTGATGTTACAGAATCAGTGTGGCAGTCTGGATTTTAAAAATGTATTTTTGAGAAGTTCCACGAAGGCTTGAGAGAAGGGGTAAATTATTTGCAGGCATTATGGCCAGTCTGTTGAAAGCCGACTCTTGTTGAAACCGAAGTGTTCTTACACATAATTTAGAAAGTTTTTAATATCCAACACCAAATCTATTCTAAATTAAAATTATCATTAATGCGATTGTTATACCATTTAACATTCTTTCGAACCGGAAACATGCAGATGTTGCTTGAAAAACTATTCCTTCACACTACACCTTTGACACCATTCAGGCCCTTGTCTTAAAGACATATTCCCCCTTAAAGGTACGAGCCACTATGTGTTCATAGCAGATGAGGAGTAGTTAATAGCAGATGAGTTTGGAAAATTCCACAGAAAGTTGGACTACATGCTTTTGATTTAAAGAACTCAAAGGGTGGGTGAGGAGGTGGAGTTGGTTTGCAGCAGTTTGAGTTATGATGAGGCTTTTTAATGAGGTTCTAGTCCCCACAGAGAGGGCCCCCGGCTTCCACTCTACTCCTTTGCTTCAAGCAAGGGAAAAAACAACTTGCCTTTTTTCCTCCCAGTGCCAAAAGTTAATTGAAAACATTTCAAGGGAATGTATGTTTTGGGGCCCACATATGATTCTCATTCCTCTCATTATCCCCTGCAATAATAAAGAGGCATTCAAATTATTAATGGTTGGTGCAGACCACTGGCTTTTACACAGCAGTACCATCTTTTGTTGTTGATAACAAAGGCTAATAAATGCATTTGCCATATTACTTTGACAAAAAGTGTTTGGTATGCATATTTTTTTTGCATCCCGTTCCATTACAAGTAAGTTAGAGTAAGTAAAGACAAAGTATAGTCCAAAACGTAATGAATAAAAAAAAACAGCTGAACTGCTACTATTCTTATTTTATATTCTTTACTAAACAAAACAAACTTGTTTACGGAAGGGTTCGGTGTGTGAAAGTTAAATAAAATAAATTTCTAAAACTTTTGTTTACCCTCACACACACACACACACGCACACAAACACACACACACACATACACACACACACACACACAGACACACACACACACACACCATAAGAGCCAATCATTGTGTTTTAGCAACGTGTTCCATGTGTTTGTTGGAAGGAAGTTTTTTCTTACAAAATGTTGTTTATTTTTATACATTCTTTACATGCTTTCCTTTACATGAACAAAAAGTGTATTGCAAGTTTGTATTTATATATATATATATTTATAGAATCTATAATATAAACAACATATGAAATACTTAAAACAAATTATAACACATGCAATGATTGAAAACTGTCTCAAAGCAACCTAAATGCAGCATGAAAACCAACTTAATAAATCAATACTAAAAAAAAAAACATCTTGGAAAAAACGGAATTCTCCCATGTCCCCTAGAGTGCATGGATTCTTCTGGCTGTCTATCCATACTCCCCCACCCCCTGAGGTGGTGTCACAGAGAATCACAGTGAATGAAGTGGCTCCACATTGTGCCGCTCCACCATTGTGTGTTTTGCATTTCCATGACAGAAGTGCCACTCGACTTCTCCTCCATTCACTAAGCTGGAGGGCTCTTGTTGTCCCCTTGAAAAACAACATGGATGCCATCATTGGTTTTTTCAAGTCCTCTTATGGCAAGTGAAGGCATCCCCTTTTTTAGAGCTGGAAAGATGGAATTATATGGTCAGGAACACACACCATATCTCCTCAGCTCCACACACACGCATATGATAACAAGTATGCACTCACATACATTTAAAACACACAAAAACGTTTTGTCATCAGACCTAAACCTTGCACACTCATGTTTGTCTATTTTGCAATTTTCCATGGTATATTCAAAATCTAAAATGTGTCTAAAGTCTAAACTCTTTAACTTTACACAGATAATGCTATAGAAAACTATGAGCCCTCCTGAAAAAAGTGTGTGTTTGCAATGGCTACTTAAGCTTCCATTCACCCGGACACAGATTTCTCCCTGAGTTTGTCTGTGTGAAGACTTCTAACAAACACATGGGGTGAGGATAAATAAACTAGCCATGCTCTTCCTGGCTCCATTTGTGCTTCAGTCTCTGGAGGAGGAAGGGGTACTGTCGACTGTTAGAACAGTCTTACAGAATTACCAGTTTGTACCTTCGGCCACCATTTATGTTTACAAGGTCAAGCGTCTCGATCCAACTAAGACATTTACTCTTGCAAACTAATTGTTTTGCACTGGAATTTAGACAACAATCAGAAGCTTAGATCAACTTTGGTTTTTTAATAAGGGAGTTTGTGGGAAAGTCAGGGTGCAGCTGTCACAAGTGAGCTGCACGACGGACACAGCCGCCTTCTAACATGGTCACACACTGGTAGCGAAAAACAAACAACGCAATGGCACTTTCGGCATATATTTCCTCCTTCTGTAGGCACAGAATAAAATAAACGCGAGACTTTGACATTTGTATACAGTGCAAATCACTCAGCAATAATAAACACAAATCTCTGCAAACAATCTAATTTTACAATATACTGTACACATTTACTATACATATTTGACATACAAAAATAATATCCCTCAATATTTCCAAATTGTCAATAAGACTATTAAAACTTTACGTAAAAGTGTATTAAAACATCTATGCACTCGTGCAGCCAAACCATGTTTATGTAATCAGTGTTGTTGCATCTGTATTGATAACCTACAAGCTAAATATAGCTAAATAAGTAGTTCAAAACCATATCCACCTCATAAGTATGAATAGCAATTGGATTATATCTCTTACAATTTGTCTTTTCTTTAATACAAAATCCGAAACAGAAAATGTAATACTATGATTTAGATCACGAAAGTGTTACAAAACCAAGCTCCCAAAGGATTTTGACAATCATGTCATAAAATGCTTTGCAACATATTTTCATGGTCCGATAATTATAACAACCTAATTTCAGTGACTAAGAGCCAGGTTGGTTTGATGGTTAAATTATGAACGCATCTTTTTTTCTCCACAAACCGATATGTTTTGCTATCAAGCGCCGCTCTTCAACTGTTCATCAGATCAGATTTTTAAAAACCAAGATGGTGGCCAGCAAAGTTAGCACATTATGGTTGGCAAAAACAGTACTCGAGTTATCCACGTATACATAATCCTCGGTGTATGGATACTCATCATCGGGATCTTCTTCCGAATCTGGAAACCCGCTTGCCAATTCAATTGAGTCGAAGCAAAAGTTTTTCATGCTATCTTTTATGTACTCGCATATATTCCTCTCTGTCCCATCACATACACAAGTGTCTAGTTGTTGTGCTTTGGGAATGGAGCGCATGTTGGATATCACTCTCCTACACTCATCCGAACATCTCTCCCCTCCAAAAAGTTTGCGGCAGTGAAACAGATAGTCTCGCATGGATGAGCTACATTGAGAGTCTCTCTCGCACTGACGACGGGCTTCGGTGCAACCCATATGACTTGTTCGTGGCAGGCATGGTTCAATGGCCCGTTTGGTGCTCCTACACACCGGGTCCGAGGCGCAGTCACAATCCTCCAACAATGGCCCGCTGTCGGTTAGGTTGAGCTGGATGAGCGAAGAGATACAGTGGCTTGGACACTTCTTTCTATTCCCGCTAATTATCGAACCACAAGCGTATAGGTATTGGTCGTACGCGTAATGGCACTCAGACTCAGCATGACATTTCATGATGGCTTGCCAACAGACGAGCCGACGACCATGGGTTGGAGAACCAATACAGAGACCACATGCAATAAATACGCAGAACAGCATCAAAGATGATTGCCTTGGCCACTTCATTAACCTGGCAAAACTTGCCATTTCGACAGCGATTGACTAAAAAGTAATCCAGAGTTCAACATAAGGAAATCCGTTACTCCATTAAACTTCTATTGAAAAAGTAATCCATATTAATTCCTTCAGCTTCAAGGTTCCAAATCAGAGCATATGATGTTGAGAAGAGACATCAACTTGAACTCTTTATCCTTAGTGCTGGCCTCTACTTGATATGTATAGTTATACCTGCTTCTACAGTTTTTCCGCAAAAGTTGTAGCAAGCAACAATTAAGAAACTGCGATCGGTTTTGTTTTCACTCGCTATTTGGAGCTCAACTGAATAGTTTACATCGGTCTCCAGAATTTTTTTTAAAGTTGAAGAAAATCTATGGCAAAGCCCGAAACTATATTCAAAGTAATGCGTTATTTCAACCGTATGATCCTTCCATGAATCTTGACTGTTGACCACTTCTTCACGTCCCCCCGAATCCGCGTCCCCTTCATTGAAACGAATGTGCCCTATTGGTCCGATTAGCTGTTGTGATTTTTTTTCGTCATTCAGAAAAAATGACGTAGTCATCCTTAAAACGTGAATAGAGTATTCAGAGAGCGTGAGTTGGCATGACTTCATTAGTGTATGGATGAGTGCATGTTTAGCCTTAATTGCGTTATAACCTAATAGTGACGGATAAACACAAATAGGATAATCAAATGCATTAAGGTGTCAAGTGTTAACACTTTTATACCGTTAAACCAAGTAGGAAAATCATTTGACAGACCGAGACTTGTTTTTTAGAACATCTTATGGTTCTTTATATTGTAAATATGCAAGGTTATGACATAGCCAATCTTTTTTTCTTACCAGGAGGGCCTTTTTTCAAAGGACAAAAAATAAATAATTCAATCATTTTCAACCTAGTGTATAAATGTACAGACCACAACTATTCCACATGCAACTCTTATTAAGCACTTTTTGCGGTTGATGTTTTGGCTGTAGAATTAAAATTATGTGTCCTCACGTGTAGAAATATCGTCCATCACCATGCACTTTGCCTTTTTCTGTTTACACCTTAAAGACACAGACGAGCACTGTTGTTATGCTCTATATGCATTTAAGCATTCTTTTTCACTCACAGACTAAGCAGTATCTTATTTTCCAATGAGATTATCTATTAAACGATAGTCCTCACAATCCTGCCATTCAAACAAATTGGGACATGTAGATTTATAATCTAGATGAATAATTGCACGTAATTTTTCAAAGGTGGCAAGCAACGTGTCTTTGGTAAAACAGTGTGGCTGTGTTGGCTCCCTGTAGGGAGAAATGACAGCTGTTATAACACATGCTCTCTCTCCCAGTGCCCCATCCACCCCTTCCACCATGAAACATAAGTTGGTATTTACACAAGCCTTAAGGGCCTGCTTGGCTATAGCATTGGCGTGAATATCGGCAGGCACACATGCACATGCCAATAAAGACCTGACAGCTCGGAGCAGTAGAATAGCTAAAATCCCACCCCACAGGCCGGTGGCGGTAGTGAAAAATACTTCACCTCATAAAGAAAACACCTTGACAACTTCATATAGCCTACTCAGCTGCGCTCCCGTCATGAAGCATTTGTGTTAATTCCTGTAGACACAAAAGCTCAATAACCTTTTGGTAACACTTATTCCTACTACCTCAACAAGAGCAACAGCCAGAACAGGTCCAGGAGTGTGAGCCCGTCCAACAAGGATCACAAACATGGTACACAAAGAATCCCCGTTCTAGGAACCATTAGGACTCTAAAAAAATATAATTAGGAACAAGTATTTGGCTGTGTGTGTTATTGTTGCTTGCCTGCAGCCTGTCAGACTATTGGAAGGACCAGAAGGCCAGCAGATAAGCAGCAGAGGCGACCACTCAGTCACTCCAATACCCCCTGCTCCCTCGTGACCCCTGACCCTGTCACATCACTGCACTCTACCCACAGAGATCTGGCAGCTGTCAGAGGACCCTTGGACCCCCCTAGCCCAATTAGAGAGATTAGAGAGGATTCAAACCGAGTGCAGAGGAGAAGCCCTTCGCCCCACACCCATCACTCCAACTGGCATACCAGAGCAACAGGCTTGCTGGAGAGTCAATTTACAGAAACATCAAAGTGTGGGTCATCCAGAAAAGTTCCAACTGGCAACTCATTCAAGGGTGACCTCTATATACTAACAAATGGGGTTACATCAAGTCCTCTTGAGAATATTGACAGCACATCTATAAGGGACCTTTTGTGTTACAGTAGAAAGAAACTAAATAGTTTTCCCCTACTCAGCATATATGTCTTAACACCCTCACCAATACATTCCTTGTAATTACAAAATCAAATCTTGTCAGGGGGCAACAAGACCTGTAAAGACTAGTAGTTAAGAGTATTCCCCTTGATGGAGTATTAATGAAAACCTAAATGGAGATATTCACACTCTGTCCCTACAAACATTTAACTTTCACAAAAAAGGAGTGCATAAGGCATAGAGCAGAGCAGAAATCCCATCAGACCTGGACATGAGCCAGACAGGAACAAGGGCCAGATTCACTCCAGCCAGTATGTCTGCCTGATGGAGGAGGCAGCTGCTCTCCCCCTTAACTGTACCCCCCCCTAAATTACTCTAATACTTCACTGGCATTCTCTACCTTACTCTATTTTCAGTTTGTGCTAGGGGGAGAAAGCTGTGAGCCTAATGGAAGCCAGGCTTCCCTCCCAGGACCGTCTGTCACAGTTCACTGTCCTCTGTTGGTTTTTTTCTAAGCAGCTCCTAGGGGTTTAGCGTCCTGTACATGCGGTTGCTAGTGGCGACTCGTATATAATAACGATTCCAGAATTGGAATGCGGTTCTCAGGAATAAACACACCAAGTACTCATGCACGGCCAGGCATGCTCTTCAGTGTGTCTCCACTGCTGTCAGAAGTCATTACATACAAGCTGCTGTGCCAGAATAATTCCCTGATTTCTGCATTCAAGTGCTTCCAAGCACAGTGAAAGAAGGGGTCTGGTGGATGGGTGGGGTGGGTGGGGTTGGGGGGGGGGGGGGGCAGACAGATGATAAGAGCCCATATTACAATTAGCCAAATGTTTTCTTTCCTGCTTGTATTTATGCGCTTGTTGCTCATGGAAACTGCTGTAAAAAATATCTGCGTCAGATGTGCTGATGTGCTTTCCTCATTGTGAAAAGTGGAAAGACTAGTAAATTACTGCTCTACCAGAGCTGTTGAAAAACTGTGGGGGTGGGGAAATGTACTACATGCATTCTCTTAAATATGGAACTTATGTTTACACCCTTTAGGGTAGTTGTGTAAAGCTACAGAAGTAACTGAATTATTTATATTTATTATTTCTGACAGAGGTCATACCTCTTTAGTAACCGCAAGGGAGAGTGATAGGATGGACGTTTGTGATTCGAACGAGAGCAAGGAGAGGAAAAAGTGAAATTAGTGAAAAAGAGAATATATCTCATAGAGTTATAGTTCTTCTCCTGGCTAAGGAGGATGAGCTCATTGCTCCACAGGTCTTGTAGCTTGTTTTCTGGACAGTATCCTTGGCTACTCTCCCTATATAGGCCATGCACTGCTTATCGTTCTCAATTTTTTTTCCAGGACTGCCCCACGTTCTCTGATACTGATTGGATCCCGCTGGGGTAGAGCACAACCAGGAGGATCGGTCTTTGAACTTACACAACAGAAAGTAGACATGAGTTCATGTATCGGTCAAGTCCAAGCCAGTAGCGTCAATATGTATTGCCGTGGCTAGTGAAAGTACTGTTACCATGGTAATCAGAAGTATGCAACTGATTTAATGTTCTCTTTTAGCAATTTATTCAAAAACAAGTAGAAAGTGAAGTTAAAACTAAGCAATTCGTTTCTTACCCCTTTCTTTTGGTTTCCCGTGAACAAAACACTCAGGGTCTAGGTCTTTCGGACCTTATGGAACAGATCATGGACCAGACGTGCCCCGGGCCGCCCACAGAAGTGGAATATTTTCTGGGAAAGCAATAATGATAGGCCCTGAGTTGCAATAGTTTCACTCCAGAATATGAAATAATGCTGGAAGCCAGGGGGGCTGTGAAACAGGTTGGAGAGTACCTGACAGACCACCAGGCCCCTGCTTGTAGCATTACCAAGAAGAAGACAGGACAATAGGGGCCCTTATGGCATGCAATGAACTCCGCTTTAAAAGCATAGGGAAGTGTTTCTACATAGCATGGCAATGACCTCTCAATGAAAATAAAAACCTAATGATCCATTTGCTAAACTGATCGAAGCATTCTTGTTTCTATGTCAAAAAAGGTAAATGGAATAAAACCACAAAAATCCCCCCCTCAGGCCATGTCATTGCACAGACCTGTCTCACAGGAAGGTGTCCATTACAAGGGGGAGGGGAGGGGGTGATAGAGACAGGGGCACAGGGGGAAGGATTTCAATCTTAGTTTGAAACGTGACCTTCCCGCTTGCCTCTTAACCCTGATCGCGTATCTGCCCGTAAGGAAATACCTGGCTTTTGACAGATAGGCCAAGGGACCTCGACATAGAGGAGCCATTGTTTCCCAAATACAGGCCAACAAGGGCAACCTACAGGGGACAAGACTAGGGCACAATATCTCACTTACCAAAGCTATTATTTTTCTTGAAGAAGGCCTTCTGTTCGAGAATCTGTCAGGTCTTTTTTATTTTGCCAAACTGTGAAATCAAAAGAGATTCTGGACCCAGTTACCTAAGAGAGATTTGATAAACACAGCCCGAGATCTGAACCAAAAAAAAGAACCAGCTACTTAGACATTTAACAGGTTGTGACTTGATCGGGCCTGGACATTAAAGAATGTCAATCTTTAACACAAAGCTAGGTGAATCCAGTTTAAACTGTTAACCCTAACTACTTAAGGCTCTAAACTCTTAGACACCACAGGAGTGATTTGTAATTGCATAGTGCTTGATAAGCGCTGTCATACTTGCAATGAGCACAAATACAGGGCCAGCTGATCACATACATTAATTTTCACTGTGCCCCACTGGCTCTTCAGATGAGGATCTAATGATTGTTTACACTAATTGCAGAGTTTAGAGATAGGGATCGCTGAGGACGCTGCCAAAGGAAATGGGTTTGAATGTGAAAGCCACATACTCTGCTAAGTGTAAGTGAACCCTTCTATGGATGTGCTCCCGAAAAAAGAATGGTATATTCTGATCCCGCATGAGTTTTCAAGTATCAACGCTAACAAAAGAGATTCCCCTTGCACATCAGGTGCAAGCCCGGTGGCAAGGATTGAAAAAATGTAAACAGACTTCTTTCTACTTGACAGATTAAAATGAAACTGTATGTTGAAAATGGTTTCATTATTTATTTGTGAAAATATAGGTATATAGTTGTTTTATATGTTTTTTAAATTGGAAAGTGGCCATATTTTACTGTATTTACAGAACTACGGTATACATTTGTTGTACAATATTTGTTTACTGCGTTTAAAAGTGGAAAATGATTAAACAAACATATATTTTCAACTTTTGTTTGAGATACTCTTATCAGAGCTTGGCAGGAGAATCCATGGGTGTGATTGTCCATTTTGGCCCACACATAGATGCAGAAAACATGCATACAAACACAGGCACACATACTTACAAATTCCCATGCACACACAAACATATAATTGCACACACATACACACGCAAACACACACACTCACACAGGTATACACACAGGTACATACTCTTCATTATCCTTTGTAACCAGGGACTGGTACAAGAGAGCAGGACATTGGGGGGGGGGGGGCACAGGACCTAATTTCCAGGCTGTGTTCTGTAACCCGATCCGCCCGGCTGGAGTAGATCCTGCGGGGCCTGGCTGCATGCCAGTGGGGGCCTCATGCTAAGCCCCGGCCTTTAAGGCGTAGCCGTTGTTTCAGGAGACACCAAAAATTAGATGTGACCCAGGTATTTTCTGACATCCGCCTGAGTAATCAGAAGACGCACTGACGACCATGCAGTCCAAGTAACTTGGAGCTGCTTTCCACATAATGAAAAGCCCACTAGCCATGCCATGGAGAGCAGTGGCCATGCCCTTGCTCCAGACAGACAAGGATATGGACTGTCGGGGCTGATTTAGGCAATTTTTATGTCTCCGACCAGTTCTCAGAGTCAAGTCAACTCTCTTTATGTACAGTGTAAATCTTTGTTGTTGACACTTTAGCCTGTCCCTTGTTCTGGAAAAACCCTGCACTCACAGAAGACCATCAGAGGGCCATTGTTCATTTAGACTGGTATCAGAAGTTTGAGGGTGGTGGAAGTGTCGATACAATCCAGTAGTGCCTCCAAACGATGGCAGCAGTGGAGACTTTATTGACCCACCGTCCCAACCATCATCCCAGTGATACTTTAAGAGTAAAGAGCGGGCTAAACACTGTGCTACAAATCTTGGCATGCACTGCAAATTAAAGGTTCTTTCATAAATCTTTATAACGATTATGAAATGTAATTTAGATTTGTGTCCTTCATTCTAACGCCAGAGGCAGCCTGATTAACATTGCACTTATGGCTACTTGAATTACCAATAAGATATCTCCCGGATTGAAGAACCTTTTGTGGATGAGACTGTAAACGCACACACATTAATGAAAGCACTCTCCCCAAGCCAAGGACAAGCATTGGCTGTGGTCAGTAATGCCCTTACTCATGACACTGTCTAATAAAAAAAAACATAATCTCACACTTCACTTTGCTTACACCCGTGATTTTCCACAGTCAATTTTTTTGAGATTTTTGCAAATTTATGAAACATTAACAGCTAAGAAATTAAGTGTACATACTTGTAAGTATTCACAACCTTTGCCAAGAAGCAAAACGTTTAGCTCAGGTACCCCCTGTTTCCACTGTTGTTCCTGTTGAGTGGCTTCAGGACAGCTCTGTGAATGTCTTTGAGTGGCTCAGCCAGAGCACAGACTTAAATTTGATTGAACATCCCTAAAAATGGCTGTGCACCGACACTTCCCATCCAACCTGATGGAGCTTGAGAGGTGCTACAAAGAGGAATGGGCAAAATTGTCCAAGGATGGGCAAGCCAAGCTTGTATCATCATATTCAAAAAGACTTGGGGCTGTAATTGCTGCCAAAGGTGCATCAACAAAGTATTGAGCAAAGGCTGTGAATACTTATGTACGTGTGATTTCTTGGTAATTCAATTCAATTCAATTCAATTCAATTTTATTTATATAGCGCTTTTTACAAAAACAATTTGTCACAAAGCAGCTTTACAGAAATATGGATGTTATGGACATAAAAGATTTATCCC
>JAVQJS010038518.1:0-18585 GCA_036024795.1 Galaxias rostratus
GTGCTGTTGACATGATGCATCTTGTATCACATCTTGTTATCAGACCGCAGATTTGGGGGGAACTTGAGGGGAGATCAGCCACTCTCTTTGTTAGGAAGCGAGCCAATGAATTGGATATCTAAGAAAAGATACCGCTCCCCTGTGTACCATGTGGATAATGCGCTGTAACATGCATGGATGTCACACGCTTGTACTCTTGACCTTCCTCCGTCTGACAGTAAAGAACTATTTTTTTCCATTTATTCTCAGCCCTTGTCTTTGCAATTACCGTGTTCCAATCTCGCCTCGTCCCTCAAGTCACCCAGCAATACCCAGAAGGATCGACGGTCTTTCTTCTTGTGGAGCAATTACCGTCGCTATCTTTTTGAAACCAAAAGTTTGGTGTAGGATATTAGGAAATGTCAAATTCAGGTTATATTTCACTTTGGACCAAAGGCAACGTGATGCACTATGGAAACACTGTCTATACAACTGATGCATTATGCATGGGTTTTCTGGTCCTGAGCTACTATCTACACTAGACCAACCATTATGTATTGTGAGTGATTCACATCAGCAACACACTATGCATAACTGCTTACAACATATTGAGTTTTGGTTTCTTATTGAAATTAACAAACTATTCCAGATGAAATATACTATGAAAGACTATGCATATATTGCATAAAAGAAGGTGTCTTTATTAGCGGAAAAACTATTTAATTTATATTTGATATCATATTATTTGTTATTATATAAACAGTTCTACCGGATAAATGACTGTTTTCTGGATTTTCCTATTTAATAGTGGTGGACTCCCTCAGTGATATGCACAAACTGTGGGTTCTTATCACATTCCTGCAGGATGGACTAATCACATTCCAGTGGTTCACCTGCATACCTGGCCTGCTTCGCTACAGCTCAGAGTAAATATTCCCAGACAAGGGACACACACCAGTGTCATTCCCCAGCCCTTCCTTTGCGAGAGAGAAAAAAAACACATACGTACATATACATGGACTCATCTAACCTTTCTTCCTTTTCGATAACTTGATAGGAGAACTTTGTTAGTATGACTTTATTGTCACAACATCAAATACAATTTAGAGTCAAGATACTGGATACAAGCTGCGGGAAAATGTATTTGCACTTCAGTAAAAGTACAGTTGTTTGCAATATTTACAGTATTTCGAGCCAAAGGCCCACTAAGCATGTGTGCAAGGAAACTAGTTCAATCTAGCTTAACTGGTTCCAGATTCCGTGGCCAAATGGAAAGTTATGGTGATGTAATACTCTGAGGCAGAACATTCCACAGCCTGCTCCTCTCCTAACTGCTTCCCTGTGCTTCCAAAACTCTAGTTTTCCTCAACATTTCACAGTACTGCTTACAAATACTGAAAAAGCAGTGTCACAAATGACCTTGGCTAAAACGGATTTTCACCAAAAATAGTTACTTTTTTTTCGGAATGTGCATGTCTGTGCAATGTCTAGTTTCGAACGAGTACTTTTGCGGTCGATGTGACTTTTGCTGATATATATTGTTCATCTAGGGTAATTAACATATTTCCAGTGGCTAATTTTTTAATCAAGACGACATGAATGCACTTGAAAGTAAAGAGAGTGTGCTGTGATTTGGTATCATATTAGTCTTTTCCTTTCTCGGGCAAAAGCCAAGAAAACAACTGTAATGTTCCTAACTTTCCTCCAAGGAATGCTGGCTGCATCATTGCTGAGTGTATAAAACGATGCAAATAAAAAAGGAAAGTTCTTGCAAGTGAGTAAGGAGGACGTTTCCCCCACGCAGCACAAACAATATCCACACTGTCATCTTCACCTAGCATATCACCTCAGCCAAAGAACAAAGGCTTCTAATCACCTGACCCATGGAGAAGGTCCTAATTCTGGGCAATCACAGCCGGCACATTCAATTAGACATTGTGGAGAATGCTGTGGGGACACTGGGGACAGGCGGACACCACAGACATAAAGCAGGATTTTCAACTCCCCTTAAATCAGCTTCACTTTACCAGTCCCTCCACCACCCGGACTGATGTGTTTTTCTCACTCTCTCTCTCCCTCTCAACATTGAGGCAGGATTTACATATTGCAGGTAAACTGGGGAATAAGGAATGCAGATCCAATTCAACCTCTAGGGAGCTAATTAGTTGCAATTAAGTTTCTGCTTCACGTGTTGTGCAGGATTATTTGGTAAACACCTACAGAAAGCGTAAAAAAAAATAATAATGCCCTTTTGCCTGAACTAGAAACATTTTCTATTCTTACAGATGGAAAGTTAGTTTCACCGATTCATTTATTACTTAAATTCCTATTCAAAAGGTCATGTGCGAAGTTATCAAAATCATGGTGAATGAAGTCATGCAAATGGCAAATCATGTTTTGTCACATATAAAATATACTGTCTGGAAAAAAAGCAAATCAGAGGTTTAATATAAAGGTGGTGTGACACAGTGACAGGTGCGATTATTACAAAGAGGAAAACAGCCATCCGAGGGCCAAGGCCTCCTGGTGAGCTAATTGCATGTTGACTTAATTAACCCTGAGGCTCCGTTAAAAGCCCAGCCCACATCCCCACTCAACCCTTGCCCGCCCGGTATCAGCAGAAAACGAGACAACAGGTAAACAATCTGATTGGTATGCGCCGCGCTTCCGAAGCAGTGTTGGCAGAGCCATTGGTATCCCACAAAGAGAAATGTCACATGTAATAAGGCAACAATAGCTAAGACATTTCACCTGCCTCTAAGGTGTAACCAAGACCCTATCACAGGTGTGTCCACTAGGTTTACTCTGCCATCATGCATCACCGTTTCATTTGGGGTGTGCCAGGCTGTTCCACACACAAAGTCACTTCCTGTTACGCTGACCACTGAGTGACAGACGCAGAATGCAGGTCTGTCACTCTCGGATCCAGACAACAGAGCAGAGAGTGACCCTGAGATCGGTGTTTCTAGAAAGGGCAACACTCATGAAGAACTCAACCCTTCATACTATCAGGGCTTCGGAGGCAGGAAGCAATTGAGGCAATTCCACTGCTTATTATGGGATATGTGCATAGGCAAGGCCCTCACATCACGAGCTGGCCGTGATAGAGCATCATCAAACAATTGCTGGGACACAAAGAAGCACATACTCGGCTAACATTGTTTTGCTACAAGCAGTCAATCAAAGTGAGTTTTCTGAGATGTAGAGAGGAGAATCCTATCTGTGCTTTCACACATCAAATCTACAACGCTTCTGCCCAAAGATTGAGCTTGCACAGAAGACCATTAACCTTACAACCAAAAACAAATCACTGACATGATCTTTTTGAAAGTATGAAAAAAAATGTTTTATTCAACCAAAGTAATATAAAATTTTCTAAAAACAGCGACATTTTCTAATTAAAAAGTTCAGTGTATTTGAGTTTGAGTATGTTTTGTTTCTAAATCTTTGCGAACTAGAGCCAGACAACTCAAGGCAAGCAGCGTGCAAAAACATCTCAAATAAATCTATAACAAAGGTGCTATTTTCTAAATGCATGATTTATTTAGATTTTTTTTTTTTTTTAAATCAATACATCTAAAATTATTCTGTTATATCTGAAGCAAAATAACATAATTCTGAATTCTCTTTAGCAAATCTGAACCTATACACTATGAAAGATCGCAAAGGAATGCAGTTGCAGGTCTATTGCCAAAATGTTTCATCATCCAAACAAACGGAGATTTAATGTACTGAGGGATTGTGTGTGTGTGAGCATGTCTAGCACAATAATAGTCTTGCTTGTTTGACAAAACACACACCTGTTTTAGAGCCACATCATGTCTTTTCTCACCTCCAGCTGTTTATGCAACTGGTAGAGCGGAACTAAATAAGTGTCATATACGTAAACAAAAGCACATGAACAGACTGTGCAAAGTATTCCCCTTTAAAGAAATATCCTGAATAATTTTGTCAAACTATTAAAAATGTGTAATTACATTTTTAGCAATTATAAAAAAGGTCCTCAAAAAAGTTCAGCAGTAGCATGCTTTATCATTTGACAATAAAGTTGGAATCTCTCTTAATCTGACAAATATTTTAAACTAAGTAATTCCTAAACCTTATTGTAATTACAAAGGAATAAAGAATTAAATGATACACAAAATATTAACAGTAACAATAAGGAAAACCGTGTAATGTAATCTCTAACACAAAGTGTTAAAAGTCATTTGATATTTGATAACTGTATATAACTGAGCAGTAGTATCTCTTTCAGTCCCGTAATAATTATTATTATGAGCGAGACGTCACATGGTGCCACTGGAGAAAACCCCTCACAAAGTTAAATATCCTCCAAAGCCACAAGATTACAAATCCTACTGAGGCGGTCCTGCTGTGCAGGGACCTCAGACACGCCATGGGAGGACACAGCGCTGCCACACGCCGAGGGTGCTGGTCTCGCCGCGCGCCAGACTGACAGGAGGCGACTCTGCCGCTGACTCCCCGAACTTTACGGCGGCAGGAAGAGAAAATGAAAAGAGTGAGAAAAATGAACGCTGAATTTTTATTGTCCTAGGCCTTCCCTCCGCCCAGATGTGCAGCCGAGCCAGTGCAGCTGGCCGGCTGACAAATGGGAAAAAATAGTCCAATTTGAGCTGGTCGTTAGCAGTCGGTGCGCGCCACTCCAGATAAATGAGCGCCTGCCTCAGGTATGGCAGCAGATCTTCCGGAAGCATCCCTGGGAGAGCACCTCGGCACCGCTGCAGCCCCTTCGCCATGCCTTCGATCCGACAGGGCCAACACTCTGGCAGAGGTGACCTTGCAGCGCCGCTCCTGCCGGGCGCCTTATTTTTACACTCCCCGACCCCCCAACAGCCCCCGCTTTTTCCCTGGCTGCCCACGCTCTACTCTTCCCCCTCCGACCCCTACCCCCCTCCGACCCTCTCACCCCCCACTTAAAGAGACAGTGCCATTAGCTTGCCCCCTTCCTTCCTTTTTAACTGGAGTGGAAGGGACGAAGAGATAACAAAGTTTGAGAGAGTGAAAGAACGAGTTCAGGACGGCTGAGAGGATCTGTGCGTGGGAGAAGGAAAATAAGACGGGGAGAATAGGACAGAGAGACAGAGGGTTAGCACACATTAAACTCCATCTGCTTTGGTTCCTGGGTGAAGGGTCGAGAGTAGCGCACTCCATCAAAAGTGTCTATAAGGGGTTGAACTACAGAACTAGAGTCAAACTCTTACTCTGATACTTTGACTCTGGCACTCCCTTTGTTGATGCTATAAACGTCTTGTTTTGTGGGTTTGTGCGTGTAGGGCTGTGCACTCTAGGAACATGATATGTTTTCTGAGTGAGTGACTGTGTGTGTGTGTTTGAGTGGGGGTTTGTGTGTGGGGGAAAGCTGCCAGAGCTTGGCCACATTGGTTTGCACACCCACTGTGGCTAGTGGAATCAGAATCTTTGTCGACGCCATGCTGTTTAAGTTGTGGAAGAGCTCTCAACTGAGTGGACCAAACAAACATAGGCTAAGCCAAAAGTTTCTTGATCCCATTATTTTTACAAACTATTTCAGGCAAGGGTGTTAGCTGCAGAAAGTATGAGGAGGAAGCTGTATTTTGAAAAGATTGGTATTAAATAGAAATCCAACATTGGAAAAGTGTAGGTATCCTCGGTGAACAGGGGGCAGCACACACTATCTATGACAAAGAAACAAGAATAACTAAAGAAAAATGCATGGAACACGGGTCTACAATGGGTTAATCCAGTATTTTCTTCTGACTGAGTTTTTTTTTATATACTGTCCTTACAGTATAGTGACATAGAATAGGGATTACCACAGCTAAATTTCTAATACAGAGATGACCAGTTAGTCAAAAATGGAAATCAATAAAAATACATGTTGAATGTTAGCTAGATTTTTGGGGTGTTTAAGAGTGTGCTCATATTTTCGGTGTGATGGTTTAAGCTAGTTGACCTAGTTGATCAATTTGCATGAATGCACAACCAAAACGCAAAACAAAATTTAAACTGGCATCAGTTAAAAAAAAAAAGTAGAGTAAAATTAATTTGAAATGATATGTCTATATAAAGTTTTAGAGGAATAAGTCACTCAAATTCAATTTCCTTTTTCACCGCCCGTTTCAATGTCACCGTTTTGTTTGTTAAGGTGTAACAACGCTTATTTCACATGGGCCTTTTCTGGTGAGTAATGGCATCTGCTGCAAGCAACTACAGTCCCAGCAAGCACAGAATGAAATTGATTAGACAATTAATTTATTTTCCTGCCAATCATGGTTGAGTGAATTGACCAGATGATTTTCTCAGTAAACCTGTTAGAATCACCATCATTCAGTTATGGATTGTCCACTTGCTTGTATGTAATCTAATTTGGTGTAGTAAAATATAATGCACTTACAATAATGAAACGATATTGTTATAGTGTATTGTATGCACAGTTATTTCTCAGTTTAGGTACATGCTCCTCCTCACCGCTGCAAAACTACGCAACACGTTTTGATGTTTGCGAGAACGTTTCATTTTACATATTTTGCTGTGCAGTTTCAGGTATTAAAGTGCTTAAAGGCCTTTTAGTGGTGTCGCAAAGACAAACCCTCAACCTCAAAGGCTCTTTCTAGCTTGTCTTAAGCCTCTACAAGCTACTTGGTCTCTGAAACTGAGGACAATACAGTTTTTGAAGAAACTGCATGAACATACAATTGGACCAAAAGTATAAACCATTTGCGATCCTTTCCAACCAATACAGGAATCTGATTCCCTGTCATAAACTCTCCATCATCGTATTTTGGGGAAAGAGACCAGTCAGCTAAGTTGCCAGGCTGTTCCAGGGGTCGGAATGATAAACTGGGAGAGACGTGTATGTAGGCAGAGGAGAGGGGGAGATTGTGGGAGAGAAACAAGCTGGGATCTAGCGGGTACAGAGTGGAGGAGGGAGCCCAGAGACACTGAACCCTGTGGGAGGGGCTCAGTTCCCTCAACGCCACACAAGGTCTGGACACATCCCCTCAGTGCTAGTCTACAGGGCTGCCTCACTGGCTCAGCCCAGCACGGCACAGCAGAACCTGGCCTGCTCGCTGACAGGCCTACTTGTAACAAATGAGGCAGGGTCGACATGGGGGAAATAAGATGGTTGGAAATGCAGAGTCGCCTTCATTCTCCCTCTCCTCTTTTCGTCCTCTCTTCCTCTTTCTTCCTGGCAAGAGAGCTGCAAGGCATTGGTGAAGTTTGGACCGTGACCTTTCCTGAGGCGTGCCGAGACAAATTAGAACCAGACATCTGAGGAGACGGAGGACGCCAGAGAAGAGCACAGGAGCCCTGCCCTTGTGCATCCAGCATAAACATTAGCTATGTTAGCCATAATAGCTGCATTCATCAAATCTTTTTTCTCGCCAACAGAATAGCCATTGGTCGTCAAGCATCAACCTGGATCATGTTTTACGCTGAATAAAAGCTTGGCTTAATTGGTAAAGCACAAGAAGGACCCAGAAACCACACATACACACACACACAGACACAAAGAACACATTCAAGGTACATTTAAGTGAATCTGAATTCCATGAACAAGCCTCCGGTGACACTCGAATCCCACAGGACAGCAGGACTGACAACAGGCTACTTTCACTAAGAGACTCAGTGTTTCCATGTCCACACCGATATAAGGCTGTGGGGGAAGTCTGACAGTCAGACAGAGCCGTCCCACACAGCCCGAACTAGTCGTGGAACCGTTGACACGTGTGCTTGTGTGCACTCCAGCAGAGATGGAGATTCCCCTGACAACAATGGTTTATCTCTGGCAGAACTACACACCACAGACTGGCACAGGCTAGTCAAAACTGACGTTCCCTGTGAGATTGAAATGGAATAAGTTGCAGAAGGAAATGTATGTGTACGGTGTCTTACGAGAAAGACCACAGTAATTGCTTCATACACCAGAAACAAGTGCACAGATTGGCTCGGCTCTGGCATAATTAACAGTGATTTCTGAGAAGGCAGGGGAACATGCAAAGCCTTTGGTCTGTAACAGAGCATGCAGATTCACATTTTATGTGCAATTTCATTTGGAATTAAACTGAAGCAATTGAGTTAAGTCCAAATGAATTATGCTGATGAAATTTCTTGGGAAAATTTTTGAATGCTATTGTGGCGTGGCAGACGTTTAGTCTGCATGGTAATTCTGAGCCCTGGAGAATATGATTTTGTTGAACGTGATTTTGTCTCTCATAGCTTTTGGAGCATTTCGTTCTATATTACATTTTGGTCAACTATGTGTTATTCACATACAATTGCTGTACAAGCTGTTATTTGTATGTGTGGTTTTAAACTTTATGGGAAGGAAAGAGCACAATCAAGAAAGTTCTTTGGTTAGGATTAAAAGGTTCAAACTAAATATAATGCATTTTACAATGCTCTGGCTATAGAGATCACAAGGTTGCAAACAGAAGTACCTCAATGGATGTATTAAAAGATTGAAACATATATAAAGTGATGAACTGGACCTGCCCAGTAAGCAGCACAAGTTTGTGTGGGGAATCAGTATCATTAACACACATTTAGTCATTTTCCCGCATTCTTATTCAAATTACAAATGTATGTGGCAACTATATACTGTATCTATACATACATTTGTAATAATTGCAACACAAATTGTTTCAATAATGCATGGTTAATAATAATTGACTGATTCTCCTGACTAAACTCAACAATTACAACAAATACTCATAAGTACAGAGAAATAAATTCTGACTAATATTGTTGTTATACTTGTTTTTACTGCTTGATAAAAAAAGAACTTATGGTCTAGCAAAGTCCCTAAATTGACAATGCAAGACTTAGTTTACAGTCAGCACAGCTGGTTGTAACAAACCAAGTAAAACTGGGGTATATGGCCAAAAAGCTGGCTGTGATTAACCTTTCATAATGATGGGTAAAATAATTGCAGAGGACACCTGTGCAAGATTTGCCACACAAATCGTTTTGTAATATTTTTGGGTGATAATGTAATAATTAAGTCATATGTAATTCGAATGTGTCTGTCAATAATCCATATGTTATCATATATCATATCACTTCATGTGATCATGTGTACAGAAGATGGGCGACCATCACACAAACAGGAACATGAAGAGGAGGGAAAGGAAAAGAGGAGCTTGGGTTAGTCACAGTTAAATCATAGTGGGGAAAAAACAACATGACATATTTCATAATATGAATGTCACTTCTGTTTGGAAAAAGCATTCTTGACAGGTGTTGTAACAGATTCAAAAGATTTTTTTTTCTTTTCACTACAAACATTCCAACACAGTTTGTATGCTACGTGTTGAACATAAAATACCTTTCACAAAATTTCTCGAATCAAATCCTTCAGAATCTTTCAACAAAACTGCTAAAACGATACAAATATCTAAACATGGTGGAAACACCTTGAGTTTCATCAAACACGGTACTCTGACTTCTGAGAAGGCGATAACAAGCTAAATGAAGACAAGGGACATTCCTGGCAGCCTCTCTCCCACCCACGGCACACTGCATCGACTGTGCGGACAATCCCACGCACACAAAGTGGGTTTTTTGAGACAACATGACAATTGTTTGACACAGGGATTATACCATGGGGCGGGTGGGTGAGCTATCGGTGGCTGGGGGGGTGGGTGGAGCCCAGATGGAGAGGAGAGCCACGTGTCACACGGCACAGTAGCCGTCCACTAGCCAGGCCTGAATACTGATGTGCTGACTGATTGCCATGTCTGGGGGATCTCATTTGAAAGGTGGACACTGATGAATGTCTTCCCTCCACTTACTGGCCATCTGATGTATTATGCATCCCCGCCTGATGAGCCGCTGGGCCGGGATGGGTTGGGGAAGCGGGGTTGGTGGGTGGGTGGGCGGTTGGGTTGGTGGGGAGGCAGGGGGGTGCCGATGTTCACGTCCAACGCACCATGACATTGGTTATATAAATGACTGCTCCTCCGCGCCTCTCATTTCCCAGCGCCACAGGTCAGCGAGAGGGTGAGGGAGGGAGAGGGGCTCTAACGGGGGCCCCGGCTGCTAATAGGGGATGACTGAGTTGGGACGGGCCGCGCTCGTTGATGGGCCGGCCCCTTTTGACAAAGTCTCTTAATGCGCGGGCGCTCCCTGTCAGTCCACCCGCCTAATTGTCTCAGACACGGAGAGCAGCAGCGCTGGCCCTGGCGAGGAGGGGAGCTCTCGCCGCCGCTCTGATCATCGCCGCACAGCCTCGCTCTCTGTGTTGAAGGAGCCCAAGGCAGTGCTTTTACACCACGCAGAGGAGGAAGACAATGAGGAAAAGGGCTGCAAGCTGTCAGACATCAGCCCCCCACACATCGTGATTTCAAATTATTGCTTAGGTCCGTGGACTGAGTAGTGAGGTGAGCCAGCGTGTTTGGATGCCGAAATGCAGGTAAAGACAGCGCGGTGCTGAAACCACGCTATTAGCCTGAGGGGGAGAGTGAGGACAACAGCAATCAGGATAATCGGGGGCCTCTTCCGATTCCTTTTCTTTGTTTGAATATCCACGGGGTAGCGCCCTCTCTGACACCACGGCCTCGGGTCAGCATCGCACACGTAATAGGCTGAGGCCATACGTCCGTCAGACGCAAAGTGGGCCCGGCTCCCAGCTGACTTCACGCGTGGGCCATTACAAGTTTACCGGAACCCCAGAATCGAGCCATTCTCATCATCGGAGGCAGTTTCGGTCCAATCAGGAAAACGGCTCCCTCGCTCTGACTTTCGCTCCCGCTGTCCACACTCGGCTCAGCGAGCGGGAGGGTCACAGCTGGGGAAGGCGAACCCTTCCGACCCACACGCACCCGCGACGGCTTCGCCCCGCGTTAAGTCGGCAGCGAGGTAAATCGAACCCCTACTTGACACCAACAACAACAAAAAACCAGCACGCAAGATCGTCTATGTTAGCGGACGAGACAAAGCGCCGGAACAAAAGACGACGATGATGAAAGGCTGCTTTGTGGCGCGCTACAGTGGTGCCACCGCATCACATTCATATCGTCTCCTTCACTTCTGAGCCATCGTCTCAGGCTGGCATCACGCACGACGCACATTTGTATAAATCTGCATGCTGATTATGCTGCATCCGTGTTTACCAAGCAAGAGAGAAGGGGAAGCCATCTTTAATTCATTAGAAAAACACACTTTACAGGAAGACTTTCGGCGGAGGGGCTGTACATTAAGGAGAGTCCGCCTTAATATTCACTCAGTATGCAGAGGGGGCCTTTTGAAAAGTACTGGATAATAGGTGGGAGAGGGCTGGGTGGGAACGTGTGGGCCCCCTCTCTACTGCCAATGAGCCATTCATTAGTGGTGAAGGAGGTGAACGACGTGTTCAAAAGATGAGGATTCTTCATTAATCCTCTCAGGGCGGCAAGCTGGCTCTCAGACGGAAACGCATCTAGGAGCAGCTCAGCTCAGCGCTGCGGATGCAGCCGTGGTGTGGCAGCGCCGTCCGACGCCGGACAGACTGCTATCCAGGCCCGTCCGCGTCAAAGTGTGTCGGACCGTGTCGGCCCGCCTTGGCAGCCGGCCCCCGGTCTCCGCCACACTTGTGGTTGGAGTTTAACTTGGGTTGTCCTCTCATGGCCGACCGAGACAGCGCAATTAGGAGAGGGAAGCAGTTGTATTTCTAACAAGGAGACGAGCATGTGAGCTAGCCTCATTAGCATTGTATCAAAGCAGTGTATCAAAGTCGCACCAAATGTGCTTTTGTTTCAGGCTTTCTTTAATCTTTGGGGGTTTGTTCGTGTCATTAATCGCACTTGAAGATGCTAAATGAAGCGGAATATTAAGTATTTCACTGACACAGTCTTGCACAATTCTGTTTTCCCAAGTCTTTGGGCTTTATTGTGGGAGCATTCTGATAAGGGAGCAGACTGCCACTGACTATTATGAGAAATATAAAATCTTTGAAAGTAAAAGGAACACTGCATATGGGATACATAAATCCCTCTACTTACTGCAAGCAGTCACTCATCTATCAGCACTGACATCAATGGGCCACTTGGCAGTGGTCTCAATCTGCAACTTATGGCATGCGCCGGATTTCCAGACGGCCAAATTATTGCCATCAAAATACTCTTGTAAAACTGGTCCGACTTTTCTCTCCAGAAGAGATGCAATGCAGCATGTTTTTCCCAGGCGAGCACTGTACTGCCTTTTCCTGGGCCTTTGATACAACCTGTAACTAGTATGTTCCATCACCATTGCTATTATCCAGCAAAAACAAATGGTAAAGAGCTACAGCCAAATTATGTTTGAGAAGATGTGGCCTTTTATGGTAAACTTCACAGGGAGACGCCTCTGACAGGTGTGGCACCAGCAAAGACAACAGAGGTACGCCGGCAAGGAAGAAAGGAGGAAAATAAGCACTTTTCTGTTGAGTAGACGACAGGCTGCTTTGAGCTGAGTTTATTATTCCGCGCTCATTCAAAAACACACACACACACAAACCAACACACACACACACACACACACAGTTACACTCAAGTGCAACGGCTCTACAGCTAAATCCCAAATCTTAAAAAATTTGTATTTTATTTTCTTCCTCTCTGTCTTAGCACACTGATTCCCAGTCAGGAGACAAAACAGTGCAGGGTAAGGAAACAACAGAGGTATGGAGTCATTTACAAGGAGTCTATTTTGAGGCTGGGACAGCTCCTCTCCCCGTTACTGAATTAATCAAATCTAAAGGACATCAGCTTCAAACCCCGACATCCCCCTAAAGGCGAGCAGCGTCTCATTCGGTATGCAGCCGAGAAACACTTCACAGCCTCCTAAAAATACTGGCGCTCCTGGAAGAGAGGTGCTCTACGCCAGTCTGCGGGGAGGCAGGAGTAACTAGCAAGCCCATGGGACTCCACATTGTGATTAGATGCAAAAACTCGGCTTTCATAAACAGCATTAGTTCTTGTTAGACATCCCACCCCTCCCAGATGCAAGTGCCTTTCTGTTTCGCCCGCGCCGGGGAGATAGCATCGCCGTGTTGTGGTCTGTGTCTGTGTGTCTGTGGGTGGTGTGTGTGTGTGTGTTTGTGTTTACTTCTTTGATAAACACTAGTAGGCACATGTTGTTCATCCGAGACAAGTGTTTGCACTAGGGGTTGTACAGTCCATGTTTGTCCACTGCTCTTTGGTAACAAGGTGGGAGCACAGCCTGGACCACAGACTGACCGGAGGCCTTAACTCGGCTCTGGTGGAAACGAGCGCAACAGGCAACGTCAACACCGGCTTTTAACATTACACTCTCCTAACATCTAAATAGAATTACAATCTTATCTTTATTGATATGTACGTAAGACAATTTGTTTAATATTGCGGTCCAGCTATTGGCAAGCTAGGAGTTGCCATGGTTACAAATGATATGACAAAACTCGCATTTCAATCTCAAAAGGTAATAGGAGCAGACAATTTGGCACTCCATCACTCACTGTCAGCGCCTGTTATCAACAAATTTGTCTTTCTGTCAGTTAGTCACACGCCACGCTTGCTGTTTATTGCTCAGCTGCTCAAATGCATGCAAACAACACATTGGAAATTCACAAAAAAACATCCCCTGAATAACCATTAGCATAAACAGAAGAGTGTTTGCCATGTCACGATTACGCTAGGTCGCCACAAACAAAATGATGCCGCCGCATACCCGGCTTGACTACCCGGCCTTTATCTTGTACAGTGGAAGAACTACCGCTCCCAGCAACCTGGCTAAGGCCGTTTAAGGCCCAGTGAATTTCAATGTCAGGAGGTTTACACTGCACAGACCCTGTACTGACGTATCGACTCATTCTGAGCTGAGAGCCAAAGCAGCCACCTGTTGATGCAGATAAGACAGACATTGTTTTTTGATCCCATCGAACACTGAGTTCAACTGCAATGGATACACTTTCTTCTGTATTTTCATTTCTATAAAAAAGGAAAAGCACTCCTGCAACAGTCGTTTGGAAATATTCACATAGCTATCCCTCTATCTCTGATTAAATGCATGAGTCCTTTGGCAATAGCTCCATTGTCACCTGGTAGTCCAAGACCTCTCTACAATCTAGACAGGAAGCCATCTTTTGAGCACAGCTCTTGTAAAAGAATGTGCATATAAAGTAATCAAATGCAGGAAGGTCTACTCCCTGCACCATGAATGAGTCGCTCCTGCCGTGGGGAGCCAGTGACATGATTGTGATTGGACGAGACACAGAAAATCCAGATCAAAGCAATCTCTAGTGTTTTGGCCCCCAGCACAGTGTAGAGCAGGCCCACACACACAGACAAGCACGCGTGCGCACACACACACACACATACACACACACACACACACACACGCACACACACACACACACACACACACACACACACACACACACACACACACACACACACACACACACACACACACACACACACACCCTTTATTTCTCACTTTCTACCTCTCACTCATCCTCCAATTCTTACAAACATAAATACCACCACACTGAGAACTCAGCAGCTGTTTAGGACGCATTGGACTGCGCAGGGGCGGAGCAATCACGGAAGTTGAATGAGTTGATGAGGTCCTCGCCGTGCCTTCTATTTGTCCTTACGGATGACATCATACCAGAGGCTGTGTAGACGAGCCGAGTCACCCAGCCTCCCCCTTGACAGCTCCACATTACCCGGGGCTGAAATACTGAAATAGGAGCAGAGGGACGATCGCAGGCCTCATTCATACTTTCCAGTGGTTTCCAGACTAATTGACATTTGCATTCTCGCCGTCCCGTAAATTGCAGTCTCTTGCGGTTTAATGGCTTCCATGTGGCTAATCCAAATTAGGAAAAAAGGAAAAAGATTTGACTTTGGATGGCTGGTGATTCCACCGAATATTTCCTTTTTCTTTCTGCATGTGTCTGCATGTTGTATGACCAATTCGTTCCTATTCCTCGGAAAATATCTCCATAACCGACAATCTTGTTTTTGTCGTGGCACAAATGTGGAATGGGCTTGTGATGAAGTAGTTTAGTGGCTTAGTAAAAGTCTATTTCAGTCAGAAAAACTTAAATGAAGATGACGCTCTTTTGTGCAATATTTGAGTAAGTGCCATAGAGCAGGCACACCAAAAATGTATGAGATATACTTGGAGAATTACAGACATATCTGCATGTTGTAATGCATGCAGCTCTTTACGTCTGCAGTGATTTATCTCTGCAGTGGCTGGACAAATTTCGTTTTTCCTAATCGCATGCGATAAAGAAGGAATTAGAACAATGTCCATTAAAAATCAAACACTTGCTTTACTGTGGTTCTTCAACTCCCTTTACGCCATTACAGCAAAATACAGTTCATATCATTAAGTTTGGAGGCTCTCGTTTGTCTTATCAATGCACTGTGAAATTAATTTAGCATATTAAATAACCTTTGTCAAGAAACAATTTGTTATTGCGTATTACATTTACATAAATAAAATCCACATAAAGTCTTTTTTATTTTTAAAAAAGTAGCACACAATTGAATTAATAAAAAATACAATGACATGACATTTTGTTAAACTGTGCCAAATGAATGGCCCCAGCTCATGTTACCATACTGACAAAAGGAAATGTTAGCGACTGTTGTATGAAGCTGTATAGAGGGGGACAATCCACTCAGTTGTTCCCGGGGCTTGTCAGAGAAGGGGTTTAAGATGGTGGCTAGCGGCTGTCAGTGTCGTTGTTAGTCCTCCAGTACAGCCCATAGCAGGGACCTTTCTTCTTCTCACTGAGGCCTAGCATTCTCACACAGGGACTGCTACTTCTCCTCAAAACAAGGACAGGGCCTTCAAGTCTGAGCACACTGCCTTTCTACGACTACTCTTTCCCTGCCATCCTAGCTCATGATTCCCCACTGGTCGCTGTTGATTCAAGTTCTACAATGTGTTGATGGGGAACACATAAAAACCTCTCTTCACTGTGCCAAAAAGTCATGCTTCCTTTTCAACTTGTCTGCTGAAGGATTTTCTGCTTGGCTTTTTATAACGCAGTGGATACTCACTGATGAAACCAAATGGTATCCCTTTCACAACATGTAGGTCTGAATCATTGCCACCCTGAGAGTGGGTTTTTAAGTACCCACCGAATGACCTATACTTCCCCTGCTTGAGGATAAAAAGACTGAGAAAGAGCTAGAGCTCTGCACTATGTTTGCCATTGTAATATGTTTGCCTGGCCCTCAAAGTATGCATTTGCCAAGGATGAAACAGAATTGATCCACACTGTAGTAGGCGTTTATGAAGCAAAAGTGCAAGACATTCCATTTCCCTCCCCTCTGACCTGGGAGTGGTGGTTTATTGGTCCAACATGCAGGAGAAGTAATGAATGAATGAATAAGGGGCCAAGCTCCAGTGCCGATGACAAAACCTTCTAGAACGACCTGCTGCGGGGTGCCCCAAATCATGTGCTGCTACTGCCTCCGACGGAGGGGGCGTTGAGACCGAGTGCTACCATCTTCATTATTGTTGTCATCCCGTCCCAGCAGCCTTCTGCCAAATCCAAAGATCCCTAAACTGTGTCTTCAGGCACAACATTGCAAGCACAATATCTGGGCTATTACGAAGATTTGAACACTCATATGTTTTAAGAGGCACTCATTAACTCGCCGTATTTCATTTGTGATAAGACACCAAAACCTAAATTCAAAATGTTCTCTGCTAGATGGGCTTACATTAGATAAAGTGCAGCTGAAGCCCCATCTGCTGTGCGGGAAGAAACGGCTGCCTTAACAAGTAGGCAAACTGTCAGGGAGGATTAATGCACTACCTTAAACCTGAGTTAATAATAAATGGGCTGTTTACTTGTTCAAGGGGGAGGCCATAGATAACAGCCCTCAGAACCCCTCCTCTGACTGCCAGAAAGATCAATTCTGGTTAAGTGGGGACCTGCCTGCTTTGCGGCCTCCCATTCCCCAATCATTACGGCAACAACAACAAGTTTTAGGCCCAATTACCTATAGGAAATGTCACGTCACCAGTTGGTATGTATGCAATGTTTCGATTGGAACAAATTGCACACAAATCTCAATCATCTAAATCTTACATTGGGCATTTCTATGTGCCGAAACCCCCCTGCCCCCCCCCCCCCCATTAAGATATGGTTTGGTACCATTGGACTTGGATACTTGGATGGTACCTATCTGACAGGGTGACTAGGACAAACGGGAAGGGGGGTAAAATAAACAGCAAAGTCGCTTCTTTCAAAGCAGTGACATGCATGGCCCTTGCAGCAGCTGCTGGGACATGTGCAGAAAAATGTGTTGGGGGTTTGGGGGGGGAGAAGGAGTCGGGGAGCCCCCCGAGAAGGAGTCAAGGAGTCAAGGAAATGTCTCTGTCTCCTCCTCGCTCCTCGGTGCTCCTACAGGGCTGTATTAGCCCACAGTAGGGATTTAACTAATGAGCCTAGCAGCTCTCCACTGGGGGCATCCCAAGACAGCCTTTCTCCAACAATTGGTTCCAAAGGGTTTAAACACGCTGGTCGCTGCAAAGCTTTCTATCTGTCTAGAAGATTAGAAGGTAATAAAATAGACGGAGGAGATGCAGTGCGAGGACAAGCGTCCAACATTATTGGCCGTTTTATTTTTATTGCATTCGCTGTAACGTCTCTATGATGTCTATGAATTTTATTAGTGCACAAAGTGGACATGACAGATCTGGTTTTATGTTTTTCCTAAGTAATCTGCGAGTCACTTAACAGTTTATGTTCATAGAATTAATTAAAAATTGCATTTTCTGATTGCTCGACAATGACTGTGGACAAGCAAACTACTGTGTACAAACGACATTATCCCCCTTGATCAAACCCAAGATCACTAACCAACAAGCAGCGTGTCTTTGGCAAGGACCATGCCTCTAAATCCAGAAGGATATCTTTCATCCTCGGGTCCAAACATGCAAACAAAAGCTGCTGTAATCCTGACGACAGTATGTGTAGGCATAGGATTCGCTGGGCTCTTCCTGTAAAACGCAGAGCTCACGGAGAGCTTAGCAGCGTGGATTACTGCACGGTTTTCAAGGTGTTTTTTCCCCATGAAAACTGTACTTATGGCACGCCACCAATGAGTAGGGTGTGGTACCTTACAAATCTCGTTCTCCTGCCGGAATAACCCCCCCCCCCCAACCCCACCCCCCCAACCGCCGTTCTTGTTACAGCAAAGCCTCCGGCTTGACAAGCCTGACTGTAACCGAGGTAAGCATTTGTCTTCATGATGCCAACATTCCTGATCTCGTCAATACAATTTGACAGGCTGCGTTTTTCTTTCATCTGTGGGCATCAGAAACATCCACCAGCGATTCTTCCCTTGCAGTTAGTATAAGATTAGGGCGAAGGAAAAATTGTATTTCCTTCAATAGTGCACTCATCACCAGACCTTACTAAAATACATGCCTCTTGCAAAACTATCTGATTCAATTGCCACTTTTGTTTTTCTTTCCCGATAAGGCAACGCTCATCAATTGACCCACTCAACGCAAGAGCAACGCTGTGGCTTCTTTAATTCAACAAGGTGTTCACTTGTGTTCAAGTATGCATGTTGTCGGTATCCTTTGTAATAACTAGACTCAAGGGGGGGGGGGGGGGGGGGGGGGGGGGGGGGG
>JAVQJS010038535.1:0-38408 GCA_036024795.1 Galaxias rostratus
CCTTTATTTGCATTTATTTAGGATGGATCTATGTAAATAAATTGTTAATTTGAAATCAGGGTTTTATGTTGATTCAAATTACTTTAAACATTTTCAGTCACAAAACATGATATAGTAAGTTAAACCAACTTAATATAAATATACCGGATATACTAGAAATTCTTACCTTGCTTTGAAGAGATTTCTTTGACAACAGATCAACTTCACTTTTGAAATTAAGTAAACACGGACAGCGAAACTTGACAGAGACGGATGGGAGTCACGTGAACTGTTTCTATATCATGTGGCTCTGGTTTGAAGTGAAAATACGAGTTTAGTTCAATTATTTCCAATAATCTTTCCGTGGGGAGTGTTATTGGAATTCATTTTTTTTCTGAAAAAATTGGTTGAAACCGGAAATCATAGCTTTTTAATGGACCTATGTTAAAATTTACTTTGGATTAACGGCAGTCATTTTCATCTTTTTCAGTGTACACACTTTAAACCTAGACAATAGTAGGCTTTGGTGTTGCTGATATTAAGTTCACATTGAAATAAGGACTCACAGTAAAATGTGAGTTTTGTAAGGTTGCCTTTATAAACTTGAAAATGTATTGAGCAAATGCTGATGAGATGTGTCCAGTAATTGGACTGACAGCCTTTGCTAGGAAGTACCTGCAATGGAGAGGACTGCACTGCTGACACTGTTTGTTGGCAGGGATTTTTAAAGCATGTCTTTGGTGAGCAGCTCACCTAACTAGTTCAGTGAGTAATTGTAAAGTAGAATTAGGCTTATTTTTTTCTGTAAAGAACTATTGGTAGCCTATTCATATTCGAAAACATTCCAATTCCTGACTGATCATCAGATTTGTAATTAAGAGTGGCTTGACCTTTTTTATTGACACCTTTACTTTATGAAGGTTCATCAAGCTTTTACATTAATCATATTAACCAATGCCATTTTTGTCAGATCAGCAATCTCCAAATGAATCCATTCTGCTTTCATTGTATGACAATAGCCAACTCATGGAAAATCCATATCGGTTTTGCTTGTTATCTTGCTCTGGCAGAAGCATGTCTGGGTTCTTGTCAAGGTGATCTGACCGCGTGTACCAACAAAAGTTCATTTATTGGCAGGTTTCTCTATCAGCATGCTCACATTGTTTTGAAGCAAGAGCTTGTTTGAGTCATGTGTGAGCCAATGGGAGCTGAATCCCATGTAGTGGGGCCTAAGCTCCCATAAAAGCAAAAAATTCATATATCTTTGGGGGTTGCCAATATATTACCCACAACGTATCAATTTAATTGTAATATTATTTACATAGTTAGGTATTATTTGCATTAACAAGATACACAGGCAAAAGGATACATTTTCCAAAAGAACGAGGCAATATATTCTCTCATGAATGATAGTATGTGGTACAGTGGTGGTGGGAAATCTATGTCTGTGTAGAGAGCGTGCAAACATGCTACCTGTACAAAAAACTGAAGCCACTGACATCTCAAGAAAAATTTAATGGACTGTACAAAGCAGTGGAGTAGCTACCGTGCCGCTTTAGTCCGTTTCGTCTGTGTGCAACAGTAAGAGGGTGGCTTTTACTTTTTACAATGCCTTTGTAAGCATGTATTTTTACAACGCCCCCCCCCCCCTTCTCCCCCCAACCCCACCCCCATTATTCATCTACAGAAAAATGATAAAAAGAATTGCTGGATAAAATACGAAATATTGCTCAACTGGTGTTTGAGGATAATCGAGCGCATTGTTCGTTGCGTGCTGCATGCTACATTATTTAAAAAGTGGGCTGCATAGAGTGTGAAAATATTGGACCACGTAGTAGCCGTAGGTAGGTATTGGAACTCTTTATCTCTCACACAAACAAAGTGCACCAGTGAAGCTATTATTTATTTCTGCCACTAATGTTAGAAACCCCCACAAAGTTTAGATTAGAACCTAAATCCTGGTCTAAAACTTAAAGGTATTTAACACATAGGGACAATAGCTGCATCCAAATACCCATAATAGCCCACAAGATAGTAAGACAGAAAAATATTTCCAATGTCCCAACACAAAGTACGTTAAATGTAGAAAGCCAAAAATACCAGGTTGTGTTATTACATCTGGTCACATTTGACAGTATGCTAGCCTGCATGCTTTTCTGGCTTTTCTAACCCACATGCTCAGAAAGGTGGATGATGATACATCCCCTCACCTCTCTGCATCGATGGAGCACAATAAACACACACAATACAGACGAAAACCTTAAAATAAATACTGAGACACGTGAAAATCACAAAGTTCTTCACTAAGAGCCTTGGTGTAGCTAAAACCCTGTGGTCTAAAACCCTACTCAGGTGAAGCCTGATAGATTAAGGGTAATGTTTTCTGCAAACATTTTACATTATGTACAAATCTATGGTTACTCAAATTTGTATTATCACCACCATTACAAAGTTACAATACATCTGTTTGTTGCTTTCAAAACTGCGGGAATTACCCCTAAAGTCACATTAAAGGGTGTGCAATGATGTGGACCCCAGGCTGTGGACCTCAGATGATGCCAGGACCCCAGAAGTCAGACAATAATTTATGTGGACATTGTGGTACCAATTGCCTTCAATGAGTATAGAACCTCTGCCACTGTTAATTTCTTGAGCAAGATTGTGCCTTAATCCTTGCAGCTAATTCAATTTGTAGATGTAGGCTGGCTTTGTCCCAACTAAGGTAGTATTAAAACACATTTGAAAAGAAGCCATGCTTTTTTCAAAAAAAGATACCCTGCAGAGAACAAATGCCTTGTTATTGTGTCTCCTAAATAATTTTCCATTATTTCTTGTGTTCATGCATACAAAAAACTTAAACTTTCAAATGTTTAATAAGGTGTCAAACTGGACACGGCAGTAAACAGGGTAAGAGTAATATGTCACTCCAGAAACGGTATCATTTATTTCGGTGACGACTGTTTTGGTAGTGACTAATTTAGGCCAATCTAATCATAAAACTAAATTGCTAGCATGCACTTTGTTTTACAGTATAGTTGAATAGGCAATTAGTACATTGTGACTAATTTGCATTATCCCACAAGTTGCTCCGGAGAGAAAATTTTGCATCCCTGACTGATAACATCTTCAGCATCATTGAGTAGTCTCCTTCAAATTTTGTCTGATTGATAGCCATGTTCCCCTTTACTAAAAGACTTAGAGGAGTGACAAGCGGCCTAAAACGCAACTTATGTTGTGTGGGCTGCGGGCGCCTATGGAAGCAATTACAGTCCTATCTCTATGATTATGATGTCACAAGCTTGGCAAACCTATCTTTGGGTAGTTTTGCCCAACACCTCTGCAGCTCCATCAGGTTAAATGGGAAGCGTCCGTACACAGCCATTGTCAGATCTGTCCAGTGATGTTCAACCTGATTTAAGTCTGGGCTCTGGCTGGGCCCCTCAAGGACATTC
Source organism: Galaxias rostratus (assembly GCA_036024795.1). Classification (NCBI taxonomy): domain Eukaryota; kingdom Metazoa; phylum Chordata; class Actinopteri; order Galaxiiformes; family Galaxiidae; genus Galaxias; species Galaxias rostratus. The sequence continues at coordinate 3,432 of JAVQJS010038535.1, forward strand.
ACAGAGTTGTCTTAAAGCAGCTCTGATATATTGGCTGTGTGCTTAGGGTCATTGCACTGCAGAAAGATGAACCGTCGCCCCAGTCGGTTGCGAGTGCTATGGAACAGGTTTTCATCCAGGATGTATCTGTACATTGCTGTGTTAATCTTTCCCTCTATCCTGATTAGTCCCCCAGTTCCTGCCGCGGAAAACTATCCCCACAGCGTGATGCTGCCACCACCATGCTTCACTGTAGGAATGGAATCAACCAAACATGACGCCCGGCACACCAAAAAGTTCAAACTTTGTCTCATCAGACCAGAGAATTTGGTTTCTCATAGTCTGAGAGTCCCCCCCATCCTCCTGCCAGTGCCCTGACTAGTTACTGAGATAGTCTGGAGTTGGTCTGTGTATTCTATGTGTGTGAGAAAGATGTAATATATGTTGAGTGAGCAAGTCTGACGCAAATTGGCTGCCGTGGTATCACTCAGACTGGGTGTAGTGTCTGATAGCTGTTGGTCCATTGTTCAGTGTATGAAATTAATTGGTGATCTAATTGTGTGTAAAACCGCTTTGAGTGTCATGATAAAGCGCTTTAAACTAAATAAAATGCATTATTATTATTATTATTACCAAAGAGTTCAAACGTTGTCTCATCAGACCAGAGAATTTTGTTTCTCATGGTCTGAGAGTCTTTCAGGTGCATTTTGGCAAATTCCAGATGGGCTGCCATGTGCCTTTTACTAAGGAATGGCTTCTGTCTGCCCACTCTACCATACAGACCTGATTGTTGCAGAGATGGTTGTCCTTCTGAAAGATTTTCCTTTCCCCACAGAGGAATGCTCACTAGAGATCTGACAGAGTGACCGTCCGGTTTTGGTCACCTCCCTGACTAAGGCCCCTCTCCCCCGAACGCTCAGTTTAGATGGTCAGCTAGCTCTATGAAGCATCCTGCGGTTGCAAACTTCTAACATTTATGGATGATGGAGGCCACTGTGCTCATTGGAACCTTCAAATCAGCAAAACGTTCTTTTGTACCCTTCCCAAAATTTGTGCCTCAAGAAAATCCTGTCTCTGACGTCACAGACAATTCCTATGACTTCATTCTTTGTTTGTGCTTTGACATGTACTGACAACCATGGGACATTATATAGACATGTGTGTGCCTTTTCCAAATCATGTCCAATCATTTCAAGAAACAACAGTGAAAAGAGCAGGCACCTGAGCTCTATTCTGAGCTTCATGGCTTGTGGTTGTGAGTAATTATGTACGTGCATGTATGTGATTTCTTAGTTATGTTAGTTAAGTAAATATGCCAAACAAATTCCCAAACTGTTTTCCATGGTCATTATGATGTATTGTGTGTAGAATTTAGAAGAAAAACAATGTTTGGGAACATTTTAGAATAAAACTGTAATAACAAAATGTGGAAAAAGTGAAGCACAGTGAATAGTTTCCAGATGCACTTTAAATGGGTAATATATCTGTGCCGGATTTGGCCCATATTGACTTGCATATATATAATCTAAGCCAGATCTGACAAAAAAAATCTCCATTATGCAAATCCAGATCGAATGCGACCAACTGAGCAAAAAAGACACTTGAGCGGACCTATTTTACCGATGTGAACCGAATGTTGCCGCACATTTGGCCCGGATCCGGGCCAGTTAAATGTAGCTATCTGAGATTCGTTTCAAACCCTAGTTCCTCCCGTATAAGGTGTACAAAACAGTAAAGAACAGAAATAATACAGTAAACAAATCATAGACAAGGAAAAAGTATTATTATGTCTCACCCTTTTCAAGTTTTTAAACAATGCACATTAACCTTTTACTCTTTGTTATTCTGTGTTTCAGAAGAAGGAATGGCTGTGTTTGAACTGCCAGACCCAGCGGTTGATGTCAGGAGCAATGGAAGACATGCCCATTCCTCGTCCTTCCTCCAAGCATCAAGCAATGAGCTCACCCCGACATCAAACATCGGCCAGTCAACAGAGCCCTGTAAATAAAACCACCAATCAGCAACAACCGGGGCCCAAGTCGACACAGGCCCAGGGTCAACAGCAGAAAGGCCAGACAGAAACATTGAGTGAGTCTTGCGTGTCCACTGCAGCCAAACAAGCTGGGAATAATCAGACCTCCAGTCATTCCACACCACCATTAACCACTGAGCCTCCGAAGGGGCAGAAGCCAATGGAGGACAAGCCGAAACTGGACAAGGAAGCTGAGAAGAACCAACCTAATAAAGAACCCCTAGCCCAGCATAAAAAGGGAGAGCCAATCATGTCAATCAAGGAAATCAAGAAGTCAAGACATTATGATGTGAGTCTGATGTTACCTTTCTGATCATTCAGAACACTCATTTTCTCGAAACGAGAAAAGTGTGTGCTGTAGGTCAAATCTTTGTCCCTAATTTTCCCATATTGTCAATATGATATTACATATTGTCATAAGGACATTTAGTAGTCTAAGTAAACTATATGTTAGGTAACTATACATTTAGTTTACAATCCGTACTGGGCAATTGATTTCCTGCTTAAGGAAGGCTGATTTTGCAAGGTGCTGCACCATTTGTAGATTAACTGGAAGGGAATGAAAATGATTGTGGGGTCTATTTAATCTGCAAACCAGCCACTACTTTGCATAAACTATAATGTATTAAGACTGGCATACTATTAACATGCTAACACTCCCAAGACTGGTGTTCAAAAAGTTCTTCTTGATCTTTTCAAACTTCATCATGCTGTATCATGAGTACAGAATCTGGATAAAATTTAAAGGACACAATTAATGAATGCTATAGTTTATTGGAGAAACATTCACATACTTTGTTTATCATTGCAAGACCAGTTATGACCAACCATTCAAAAGAGTGAATTACATCCTTCATTTTAGCAGATCAAGCCCTTTCGAGATTCTCACCTCATTTAAATGATGTCATCAAGATATTGAACGAGAAATACATGCTGTATACAAATGTGATCTGTTATAAAACTTACAATCCAGGCTTTTTTAACAAATACATTTTGAACTGGAAATTGCATTGGTTTTAAGTCTGTAGAAGTTTCTCCCTGTCAATGGTACTTACTTTCAACACATTTGTTTTTTTTTTGTGGCTCGGTGGGAATGCCAGAAATGATTGTATTGACCGGCATGCAATAATATGGTCAGGTATTATGTTAACAAAAATGTCCAAGTAACGTTTGCATAGGCTACATGAGTCCAATGTAAGTCAATCAACGCAATCATCTAATGGATACACTGTTCGTCCTGTTCATTAACTGTTCACTGCTGACATTTAAGTATGTTAACATCATCAAATAGATTGCCTTGTGTTTTTTAAAGATATGCGGTACTGAGAGACAGGCAGCAAGAGTGGGACCCTATTTAAGATGCACACATTGGCATCTTTAACTGGAAAATAGACCTACACAACCACGCAATAGGACAATAATACAGCAACCTCATTTACTAATCTGAAAAACTATACAAATGTGTTAACAGTGATAGTTCTGAACATATATTGATATTGCCTATTGTAAGACAGGTAAAATCACCTGGGACACAAATGATTTGGCGTACACTAAGCCAGTCACACAACAAATCTGAAACTCAAATGAAAAATAATAGCCAAGCTAATTTTAATTAGATGTTTTTGACGATTGACATCAATAGTGAAAGACTGCAATGCTTGGAGTTGAATACCGCAATCATTTTAACTTGCTTTTCCCTTATGTATTTGCTTCAAATGTGGTTAAAAAGATGAGAATAGGCTACGGGATCTTAGTAATCTAATAAAAAAAAACTGCCAATGATGGCTTTTTTTTCGGAAAGATAGCGGCAGCTTTGTTTGGACTACACGTTGCTCTCTTAGTAAATGATAGAGAAAAAACCATTTCCACTGAAACGAAAACCTATTGAATTTGCAGTTTTGCAACAGTTTATGATAGACCAATATAGGCCTACACAAAATTCTTAACAAAGCAAATATATGTTTAACATTTCCATAGGTATATAAAGTAATTTGGGTCAATATGAAGGGACCCAATTCACGCCCACACATGGCCTAGCCTCTGGTGTATTGTCTCTTCTAAAACACAAGATCACACTTTCACTAGTTTCCTCATTACATATATTAGAATTGTTTGCACTTGTACACACAATATCATTGCTAGTACGATATAAAGAGCACCAAGTTGGACTTGAAAACGTATAAAGTAAATCAATAAATCTATAAATCTATTATATTCTACATTGCGATGACAAGATAATTTTAATTTTTTATAATTAAAATGATAATTCCATTTCCGATTTCGGTCAGGGAAAAGATAGTTTGTTTATCTTTTATGTACAAACAATAATGTAGGCATACCACAGTGCACCCATATCATTCTCACTTCATGTCATTCCATGAACACATCATTACTTTCTTTGATTCGATAAGTGTAATAATTTTAAATCTATTTTCCCCTTGTCTCTTTCTTCTCTCTCTGTAGGACACCAAGAACAACAGCACCCAAGACCTTTCCCGCAGCCCCCAGAGTCAGAGTGACACGGGCTACTCTTCCGATGGTATCTCCAGCTCCCACAGTGAGATCACAGGCCTCATTCAGGAAGAGGAGATCAAGCTTAACGAGCGAGGCATCAGTGGGCACACCTCCCCGACTAGTCCATCAGAAATCACCAAACTTGAGAGCTCCATGAAGCCTTTACTGGAGAAGTCTCTGTCTGAGGAAACAGTGGAGAGAGTAGAGCGACGTGGGAGGAAGCACAGAGATATAGAGGGAGATGAAAGGAGGGGTCAAAGGCCCAGGTCACTGTCAATAACACCAGAAGCCTACGACTCAGATGAAGAGCTGGAGGATATCTTGGAGGAAGAGGAGGATGGAGGGGGGGAGGATTGGGAGACCAAACAAAAAGAGGGGAAGGAGGAGAAGAATGTCAAGAAAGAGAAGAATGGCAAGAAAGAGAAGAAACCCACACTTTCGGAGATGACGGATGAAGAGTTCATGAGGAGACAGATTTTGGAGATGAGCGCTGATGAAGACATCGAAGAGGAAGAGGAGGACGAGGAAGATGAGATGGAGGATGAGGAAGACGAAGGATATGGCTACCAGAAAACCAAGAAAAGCCACCAAAAGCATTCAATTTTCGACTCAGCTAAGGAGAAGCGACGCCTCACACACCTCTCCAGCAGCTTTGAGGAAGAGACCAAGAGTTCCTCGGACATATACAAAGGCTCTGCAGAGGAGGACAGTATGGCTTCACAGGGTGGCCTTCGCCGTTTCAAGACCATTGAGCTCAACAACACAAGTAGCTATAACCCCATGGACCTGAGTGCTGAAAATGACGACCTCAGCCTAGACCGGGAACCTGAACTAGAGATGGAGAGCCTGACTGGCTCTCCCGAGGAGCGTTCCAGGGGAGATTATTCCTCCACCTTGCCACCCACCTCATCTTCGTACACCTCTGGCCAGTCACCTACATCCATCTCGTCTATGGAGGAGGACAGCGACAGCAGCCCAAGCAGGAGGCAACGTCTTGAGGATGCCAAGCAGCAGAGGAAAGCTAGGCATCGCTCTCATGGCCCCCTACTACCCACTATCGAGGACTCATCAGAGGAAGATGAGCTGAGGGAGGAGGAGGAGTTGCTCCGTGAGCAGGAAAAGATGAGAGATCTTGAGCAGCAGAGGATCCGAAGCACAGCCAGGAAGACCAAGCGAGACAAAGAGGAGCTAAGAGCCCAGAGACGCAGGGAGAGATCCAAGACTCCCCCAAGTAATCTGTCGCCTATCGAGGACGCCTCTCCCACGGAAGAGCTGAGACAAGCGGCAGAGATGGAGGAACTCCACCGATCTTCAGCATCTGAATATTCCCCACAGAGTCTGGATTCTGAGGTCGAGGGATACGAATCGAAGCTCTACAAGTCTGGCAGCGAGTACAACCTGCCAACCTTCATGTCTCTCTACTCCCCCACAGAGAAATCATCAATCGCTACAACCGCTACGGCCCCAACATCCTCTAGTAAACCCCTGAAGAGTGCTGAGGAGGTGTATGAAGAAATGATGAGGAAGGCAGAGATGCTGCAAAAACAGCAGAAGCACCAGCAGCAAGAGCAGCAACCAAGGCAGGGGCAGCAGTACTACGAAGAGGATGTGAATGGACAGGGATACGAAGATGATTATGAATATGAGCTAGACCAAGACGGATGCGAGGATGAGGTGGCCAAAACCGAAACAGACATATATGAGGAAATCCGTCAGACTTCTCAGAACATCACCAAAATGCAGCTGCAGAGTGATGATCAAGTGGAGATAGAAATTGAAAGATCTTTTCCAGAGAAGCAACTACTGGACACTGGCTCCGCCTTCGCCAAGCTGCTGGAGCAGAGCAACGCTCTACTGACCCCTGGGACCAGTCCCACTCAGCTCTCTGCTCCAGTCTCCTTCGCTGAGACTGGCAGCAGCATCCCAGATGTTCATGTCACCCAACACTTTTCTACCAAAAATGGGCACAAAGACCGGATTAAAAGCCAGACAGGAAAGAATGGTATAACTCCAGTAGCTGCTGCCACTACCATTGCAGCATATGGGGTTTATTCCAGAGATGCCGTGACTATATCCCAGACCAACTCTACCACTTCTACCAATCAGTCAACTATGTACGGGCGACTCACTGGAGGCCCAACTATATCCACAGCTACAGTTTCCAATGTGTGTAGTAAGATAGCCGAGATCACCCAGGCGTATAGTCAAAGGGAGGTGGTTGCACGCAGAGTCGGGGAGAACAGAGGGGTGCAAGTCAGAGAGGGTGCTACATCCTCCTCGGAGAGAATTATAGAGCCACGTTCACCTTTATACTCCACATACTATCGCAGCACGAGCCCCCCTCTCTCCCCATCTCCCCCAACCCAGAGTCCAACGCACTCTTCATCTAGAAGAGGAACATCTGAGTTGTCTACCCAGACTCTGAGCTCTGAGGTGGGCCTGCAGTCGGCGGGCTCTGGGCCCACATCACCAGTAATGGCGACGGGGACCCAGACACCAACGCGTTCAGTCTCTCCCCGGCTCCACAGACAGCATTCCTCCCAAGATGTCTCATACTCCCAACCCACAAGCCCCCGAGTGAAGCCAATGACTGTCAACACTGCCACCTCTCCCCTATCCTCACCTACTCGATTCAGCCGTCAATCAACATTTGACAGCTACTCGCCTGGTGCGAGCCCACCAGATACCCCACCCTACCACCAATCCCCTACACACAGCTTCTACAGAACCCAGAGAGTGGAGAAGATCAACGTAGGCACCAGCATGGTCACCACAGCAAGCACATACTGCCGCGGCTCCATGTCCATGGACAACATTTCCTTATGTCGGATCTCCAGCGTACCTGGCACCTCAAGGGTGGAACAGGGCCACATGATCCAGGGAGGGAGCGTGATGGACCTGAGAACAGCCACAAAACCAGCCCCTATAATAATGACCGATCAAGGTATGGACCTAACCTCTGTAGCAACAGAGTACAGGCGATACCAGGGTGGAACAGTGGGCAGCCCCGTCCGCCACTCAACCACTGTCCAGCCTCTCATCATGAACCTTAATGCCCAGGAAAACACTCACCATGTGATAGCCACTACCCCCACCACTGTGAGTGTGACTGTGGCAGCCTCCATGTTCATGTCAACACAGCCAAAACATTCAACAGTGTACGGGGACCCACATCAGAACCGGGTTGACCTCGGTCAAAGTATGGGCTCAGCTATGTGTCTCTCCCAAAACAAGCCACCTACTGACTCATCGATCCCAAAGATTGATGCCAAACTTGAAGACCTCAGCCTTCAGCAACAGGAGTTACAAAGACAACAACAGAAACTACAGCAACAACAAGAGTTGCTCGAGCAGCAGCTGCAACAGCACCACCAGATGCAACAGCAGCAGGTATCTACCCTATCCAGGTACAACCTATTCTTGAAAAAAGACCTTCTGGTCACTCAGACCAGCAATGCCCCTGCTGTGGTCAGTGCCATTGCACCAGACCAGTATCGCACTGGGGGTGCAGTGGAAGTGACGGGACAGTGTACTGCCCGAGGGCATGTTATGATGGTTCAGGTGGATGAAGGAGCTACCCAGGGGGGGCCACAGACCCAGCTTATGCAGTTGGATGAAGGAGCCACTCAGGGGGGACCACAGACCCAACTAATGCAGGTGGAGGAGGGCCAGGACGTGATGAACCTGGCAGGCCATCAGATCCAGCCAGAAAGCCAACTAGCCTGTTGCGATGTTGTCTACCACCTTCCATTTGGTGGGTCCTGTGTGGGGACGTTGGAAAGGGAGGGTGTGAAACTGCCCACTGTGCCACCTCTTTCCCAAGGCTATGAGTCTGACCATGATGGACGTTCTCAGTACCACAAGTGTTCTACGGATGGACAGAAAACCTACACTCTGCCCTTTCCAGGTAGACTTCAGCCCTCATTATCAGAAACTAATCTGGCAGAGTCATACCAGTCAAAGCCAGACCCACACTTGCAAGCTTCAGGGGACCTGGCGGTTGATCTAACTTCCATGAAACACGCTTATGAGGGAGGTATTATGGGCATAGGCATGCAATATGGCTCCTACACAGATTTGCGACATGGAGGGGAAGTCCCAACTCAATTGATGCCTATTCGCAGATTCAATTCTCTCTCTAATATAAGCTCCGATTATGGATACTCATCTCGTGACCTGGCCAACTTCCAAGATGCCAACCTTGCGCAGTACAGTGCCACCACAGCCAGAGAAATCAGCCGCATGTGTGCTGCACTCAACGCTATGGACCGCTATGGCAGCAACCCAGACCTGATGCAGTATGGTAGTTTGGGAAGAGGGAGTGGGATCGGGCCCAGGCTGCCAGCAGGCCTAGTCGGCATGAGACCAAACCTCCTTTATGGAGCAGATGGGAAGCCTCTCTCCCATGGCCAGGCTCTGTCCAACTTGATCAACGCCCGCCAGGCTAGTCTTAGAGCCATGTACCCCTCAGCTGTAAGGTCCTCAGACGGGATGATCTATTCCACTATCAACACCCCTATTGCTTCCACACTGCCCATTACAACCCAGCCAACGTCTGTGATGCGCCCACTACTCCGGGGCGTGTATAGACCCCTTCCATCTGCCAACATGACCCCTGTTCCATTAGCCAGTCTCAGCAGGCTGCCTATGAATCCCAGGATGCCATTGGGAGGACAGGCACAGTTCCGTTTTCCCTCACCACGCAGCCTCCCGCCAATCATGACCACAGCCCCAGCAGTCGTAATTCCCCCGGTGAGTAGTATAGCTCCTTTAACTACCATTGCAGTACAGGACACGCCTGTTTTTCTAGGCAAGATTCCATCCATGACCCCCATGCTTCCGCTTGGGCAATTTGCTGCCCCCTTAGCTGAGGTGCCATCCGAACCAGGGCAGCAGCCTATCAATTTATCCCAGGCTCATCTGAACACTCCGATTGCTGGGCAACAGCAACAACAACAACCACAACAATCAATCCATCAACCTCAGCAGTCTCAGCTTGCACCAGCATACACGTACACATCCTCGGGCCCCCCACAAAGCCAGGGGCCTCCCTCCGGTGGCCTCCCTCCTTTCCCTCCCCCAGGAGCCTCCCACCCAGAAGGGGAGACAGAGGAGGAGAGGCTCCACAGACAGCAGGAACAGCTACTGCAGCTGGAGCGTGAGCGGGTGGAGATAGAGAAACTGCGTCAGCTACAGATACAGGAAGATCTGGATAGGGAGCGCATGGAGCTGAAGCTCCACAGGGAGAAAGAGCAGATGCTGGTACACAGAGAGATCCAGGAGCTTCAGACCATCAAGGAGCAGGTAGACCCTTTTGTCTGGTTGACGTCTTGTGGTAGGTGTCTTTTTGTACTGGTTTTGTGCTTTCTATTGCTGTTGTTATATAGTGTGCCTGACATAAAAGAGATCTGTGGGGTGGTGTATGGTGGGGAAATAAAGATTGTTTTTGTATAAAACTATTTATTAAAAAATGTACAAAGATAGATTATACTTTTCGCGTCACTTTTATTTACAGTTGATTTCTTGTAACTTTGGCAAATTTTTATAGTCATAATTAAATTGACAACTAATTAAAAAAGGAACACAATTGTCGAATGTACACATTGTGAAGTTAAACAGTACAAAGCACGTTCATGCGTGTTTGCTTTGTATCAAACGACATTATTAAACACTGTGGTCTTATTGGGTTATCTGGATAATTGAAGTTTACATCAATGTATTTTCTTGTGACTTATTGTTCAAAATTTCAATAATACACAAGAAATTATGTTATTGAGGTATGCGTATGTTATGAGTGTCAATAATGCCAAATTCCTAGAACTTAAAAAACTGAGATTTTTTTGAATTGATTTGGTTTGAAAGCAGATATGCCAATAGGGTTTTCAAGTGGGCACCCGCCATCTCTGCAGTTTTTTTAAATTGAGCCCATGACACATCCAGAAGGCTTTTTGGTGAGAAGTGACATCTCAAAGCCACCCCCCTTTCGTTAAGAAGTACCCTACACCTTCTACCCCACACCTCCAACTGCTGACTTGAAACATGGAATTATCAGAGAACTGAAAGATGAATCTCAATATATAAACTATCTTCATGACTTATACTGTATATCAGGGCTGTCAAAGCGAAAAGTCATAATTTTTGATGCAGTTATCACAGATCTAAATCTGACAAAGACTAGCAAGCAATGGATAAAGAAAAGGGTATTTTTGAATGGCACGTTTAGCTACAAACCTTGCTAAATGGTTATGTCGATGAGACTAGTTGTTTGCAGGTGCTATATTGAATGTAATTACTACCAGATTAAATCTAATTTAAAATATTATTTGATAATATGTCAGGCCCCCAGCTAATGCATTGTCCAATTACTGTGTTAGCCCCAAAATATGTCTCTTCAGAGCTTTTATATTTCCTCATGTGAGGTTAGACACAATCACATTTAGGTTTTCCTTTCTATAGAACATTTTGTTACACAAATTTCAATTGACAACTGAAATGCTTCTGGATTTGGTTTGGTTTTATTTTCATTATAAGCCATTTAAGATTCTTGTCAAGTTTGCTTCGCAGTCTTTTAGTGCGAGGAGCAGTTGCCAATATTTTCGTATTGTCCATATATGTTCGAATGGGAGGCAGGCACTTTTATATTGCTCTGCAGAAATACTCAGTTAACTGTAACAAAGAACACTTAGTAAAAGCACGCTCAGCAGGCAAGCTTACTTTTAGACACTTGACCAAATCTTTTATTGACAACAGCAGTAGTAAATTATGAATGTTTCTGAAAATAAAAAAGACACAACCACTGAAATACACATTTTACGTATTCAACAAAACACACACTTTATTTAAATTATCCAATCACATTCCTAAACAATTACAAGTTCTGTGGCGAGGAAAGAAAAACCTGTGGACATAAAAATGAAAACTGGTCACAAATGGCAGAGATTTTAAACAATTCCTATGGCTAGTAAATGAGAGCCTTTTACTTCTGAAGCACCACAAATTACTTTAGTACCATTTTGTCTTATCTTCTAACAAGTTGTGTTGGGGTAACTCCTGTAGTTCAGGGGCTTGGGCTGTGTGGAATGATGATGCAGGCACAAGAGAATTAGGAGTGTGTGTGATATTTGACCTCAACACCCACGTGAGAATATTTCCTTCAAATCTATACATTTGTTGGAGACGGCAGGCTGAAGCACACTATCCAAATCAATACTCAAAGTTCTCCTAGGTTTAAAGGGAGAAGTTTCATTGCCTGTCTGTCTATAAATATCAAAATAAAAAGAATAGGATAGTCAGGGATGTGTTTAGACTTTCTAGCTGACTTGGATTTGTGCAAGAATGGGCAATTAGCATTAGGTGTCGAAGAGACACAAGAATTTCATTGCATACGTTTGCCTCTGTAAACGTTGTGCATATGACAATAAAAAATGTTGAGCCTTGAACCACATTCATAGGAGGTAACACAATGAGTCTATTGCAAGTATTCATGAAGTGAGATTTGAAATGTAACATATAATGTGCACACACACACACACACACACACACACACACACACACACACACACACACACACACACACACACACTTGTACATTCCTAGTTGATGGTCTCTTCTGGGGATCAAGTCCCAGCTCTTCCTCCTCCTTCAGTTGGTCATCCTGCCGAGCCGCTCATGTCCCCCTAACATGGTACATCTCCTCTGCTGCTATGAGCCTCTTAAGGGTCTGGAACAAGCTGTCGTAATCTCTGTCCATCTCAAATATTAAAAAAGAGTATAAACTGTACTTCACAAATATTCACCCTGAAAAAAAAACGGTGCAACTAAAAGCAGACTTAGTTGTAGCCAAATTGTATTTTTTTCCATTGAGCCTTTTTGCTCCTTTTATTGTGAACAAGCAACATGCTAGCAAAGTGTTCTTGATTAACAGTTTTCAGACAGAGTTTTCAAACCATATAAATAAGCATTTATCAATGATTAACTTGTGAAATGAAAAAACGTCTAGTCATCAAGCCTGTCGTTCTGCTCTCACTCACTCCCGCTTTATAGGCGTTAGTTGGCTACCTCTGTTAGGACTGCTTTTTTATAAAAGGATTCATGTGAAAAGTAGACAAAATAAACCCAATTTGTTTAACGTTAATAATTTAACTCAATTACTGAAGTACATTTGAAGTTTCACAGACAATAAACGGTCATACAATTAAAAGGGATGTCAAGCTAGACAGCTCACGCTAATGTAATTAGTAATGATGCTCAATAGACAAACACTTTTACAGAAATATTTACTGTGATAAATTAAGACTAAATACCATCATACTTGTCTCCAATATCACTTTCACATTGCACTTTTCATTAAATATGATGCTTTGGGCCTGTTTACTCTGTTGGCATTGATTATGGATTTCTTTTTCCAGTGAAGAGCATTCAATCCTCATAAAATATTCACGCTACTTACCCCATAGCGAATTAATGTGTAGAAACCATGATTTGTCAGCTATATCTGGCTTTTTTAGAATAAAGTGATTCATATTACGCTTCCAAGAGCTGTTTGGAGGAGAAGGGCCTTAGTCAGAAAGGTGATCAAGAATCCGATGGTCATTCTGTCAGAGATCCAAAGTTTCTCTGTGGAGAGCGGAGAACTTTCCAGAAGGACAACCATCTCTGCAGCAATCCACCAATCAGGCCTGTATGGGGAATGGCTAGATGGTTGACACTCATTAGTAAAAGGCACATGGCAGCCCATCTGGAGTTTGTCAAAATACACCTGAAGGACTCTCAGACCATGAGAAACAAATGTCTCTGGTCTGATAAGACAAAGATTGCACTCTTTGGCGTGTATGCCAGATGTCATGTTTAGAGGAAACGAGGCACTGCTCATCACCAAGGTAATATCATCCCTACAGTGAAGCATGGTGGTGGAAGTATCATGCTGTGGGGATTGATTAGTTATCAGTACAATATACATGTCCACCCAGGATTTGGATTTTGTCCACCCTGTTAGTTGAATAAGCCTATCAAAGTGGAGCAAAAATAAGCTTTTACCCTGCCTGTGTTATCATATTTGCTAGAATGACCTTGGATACTTGATGAGGAATCATCACTTTAAGAAAAACATTTGAAATTAATAAAATTCTATGAATATTCTTCATACCTAGGCCTAACAGGATGGACATGATATGTTCAAACACATCAAACTTTACAGAAGTGTAAAAAACTTCACAATCAAAATCCCCTCGACTATGTTTCTAGGATCTGGAGGCAAAATATCAGTAGTCTGGCTAGATGTGGAAGAAGCCACAATGAAGTCGAAGGTGGCAAACACTACATCAGCTGCTGCTTGCAAACTCAGGTTAACTGCCAGGGAGATATCCCTCTGAGGAATCACCATCTCAGTCACAGTATTCTCTCTTAGGTGCAGTTACAATGCTGTGATCCTGGAGCTTCTTCTCTGTTGGTAGTCAGGCTTGGAGCAAACAGAAACTTGTCAGTGAGAGTTGGGTCCAGAGGATAGATCCTACTGCCCCTAAACCCTGCCTTGGCATTCTGAGGTGTTAATGCACGTTTCTATGCCTTTGAGAACACTATAAAAAACAGAACAGATGTCTTTGCAGCCTCTGCCCACCATTTTCCCTGGTGAAGGTACAGCCCTCCAGGTTCCAGTTGTACCTCAGGCTCCAGAATAAGGTCCTGTCTGCCAGCTGCAGAATGCGAGCAGTGTGTTCAGGAAAGCACACATCATCCACATTTTGGCTTATCATAAGTTCCAAGAACTGCAAATTCAAAACATGAGAGCTGTGCCCATCCAGAAGAAGGACATGTGGGCGGGGGTCATCTTTTGGAGGGGAAGTAATGAACTGTCTTATCCAGTTCAGAAAGACATCTCCATTGATCCACCCAGATTCTGTCCATTTCACTAGCGTGTTGTTGGGAGCCCCGTTCATGGCGCAACCGCTTTCCCCTAAAAATCACTATGAGTTGGCTGTACTTCCCGGCGTGCTGAGAATTCCAGATACCACTCAGAGACCTGAAATGATCCTGCAACCCTGTCTCATCGCAATTCCACAAATGACTCGTTACATGTTAGATGGTGAGCTCAAATATAATTTCCTCGTAGGATTTAAACCACTGTTCTGCAGAGAGGGATTCTGGCTTCCTCTTGCTGAGACTACAGTGTCTGCATGAATCCCTGAAACCTATTGTGGCCTGCTTGTCCCTCACTCCTTGAAAAGCCATTTAGGCCATTGGCCTTTGCAAATTGAAACGGCAACTTCCGGACTTCCATCCTCCTCATCGGAAATCATCGCTTTGCTAAGGTTGAAACGTACTCAACCAGGTTAGCCTCATCCTGCACTGAGATGATTGTTTTCCTTCATGCCATGTATTTATGACCCTGTGTGACACCTTATACCCATCGGTGATGGGAGGACTTGAACACATTTATGCCCTGGTCAGAAAACGTAGCTGAGGTTTGCTACCTGCCTTCACCACTTGAAGATATTCCTCTATTGCTCCCTTCATTCTGTCCTCATCCCACTTGTTGTACCTTTTCCCCATCTCTCCTTGTGTTTCTACTCATCTCCCTTGTATACTCTCAGGGTGCCTGTTTCCTGGGTGCCATTCTACTATGAGAGCTACCCTAAATCAGCCAGAGAAACGTATTAAAATAGGTTAATTTGACCAAAATATAAAGCCTACTATTAGTCACTGATAGGGGAATTAGCATCAATTTGTGGTCCGTACAAACATCATAAAAATGTATTGATCTATCTACTTAAAAGTTTGCTCTAGGCCACAGCTGAGATTGCAAATTAATTGTGTCAGTTTTCCCATCATTACGAGTCAATAAAACTTTGTTTTCTCGATATCTTAATTTCTTTATGTGATTAGCTCAAAATAACTAATTCGATTTTTCGACAAAAGGGGATAATTTTTCTTGAAATAACAAACAAAATGTATTTAACTCGTTATCACAGGAAAACATATATAAACAACTTGACGTCTCGAGAAAACAATTTAAATTAACTTATCTTGGAAAAACGCACATAAATCATTCTAGATCTCAAGAAAGCAAAATAATAGTAACAGTACATTTCAATTATAGGCACCTTTCTAAACACTCAAGGCCATTGTGCAAGTCTTGAAGGATCTGTAGTGTTACGTTGCCAGAGTCAGCTGCCAAGAAAAGATCATTGATTACCTTTACCAGAGCCGTTTCTGTGCTATGTTTAACACAGAACCCAGATTGCATAGGTTCATACAACTCATGGTGAGACATGTGGGACTGTAGTTGAGCAGCAACAGTTGGCTCCAGGATTTTTCTAAGGAATGGAAAGTTGGAAATTGGCTTATAGTTATTTAGAGACTCCGGGTCCAAACCCTGCTTTTTAAGAATAGGGGTGATCACAGCCATCTTAAGTTCTGGAGGAACGGAGCCAATCCTGGTGGGCAAGAACAATGAAGGGACACAGAGTTGGTAAACAGGTCTTGACTAGGGAGACAGGCATGGGGTCAAGTATACAGGTGGAAGATTTTGATTGGGTGACCAGAGCATTGATAAACGCTTCATAAACGGGCTGCAACACGAGGGAGTAGTTATCCAGTGGACACAGCAATTTGTTGATTGTGTGCAATTATTTTCGAGGATCAGTTTTGCCCTTATCAATAATATCAGAATAATATGTATTTTTAGCCTGATAGAGGGAACTAAGATATGCTAGAGTAGACGAGATGATCGAGATCAATGTTATGGTTGTACGTCAAATAATTTGTTATTCATGCTAGTTGTTAATATTGACTTACAGCAATTGCTGCAAAGCTAGGCTACCTTAACGTATCTGAATAACTCAATACTTCACGTAAAGTAACTTTAATAACGAAATTGATCATCTTGTCCTACTAGGCCTCAGTTTAAACACATCTAACTTTGAACTACGTGTTGATTCATTGTGTATGCAGATATTCCAAACTTAACGTGGTGGGTACTGAAAAAGTCCCACTTGCAGAGTACCAAATAAGCTGTTGAATGTTACTTGAATTAAATATATGGATTGGATCAAGAGAGATAAAAAATATACCAACCTGTTCCTGTCCGGTCTAATCTTTTTGTTTTTTTCCGTCTCCTCTCCTTCACTTTACTCTCTTTCTACTCTGCTCTGCTCTAGGTCTTGCACCAGCAGCAAGCTGAGCGTGAGAACCAGCTGGTGATGCAAAGAGAGCAGCTGTCCCAGCAGAAAGCCCAGCTTGACCAGATCCAGTCCCTCCAGCAGCAGCTCCAGCAGCAACTAGAAGAGCAAAAGAGGCAGAAGACGCTAATCGCTGCTGCTGCAATACAGAACATGCAGGTCAGTACGGCAGGCATGATTATGTAGGACTGAAAGAAGGCGCTCCTCGTTTTGCATATGGTTGATTTTTTTATTCTACACGCACAGCCTGTGAAAAAGTATGAAATAAATTAATGGTCAAATTAAATTAAATTAAAAAAGCAAATTGCATGCACAACAAAATGCTACCCCTGTGTATTTTTAGTTTTTTTATTTAGAAATTTGCTTCTAAAGATTTGACATGTGTAGCACCAGATCACTCGATTTAGTTGCTCAGTGGGTGCTGTACCTTATGAACATGTAACAATTCACTCCTTACCGTACCTCTCCCTATCTCTGTTGCAGGCGGACATGAATGTTCATAACTACGGTGAATCGGGGATGGGTGGTGCCCCCTCCCGACCACTCCCTAACTCCTCCTCGGACATATGTCTGCGGACCCCGGAGGAGCACTATGAGAGTCGCAGCAGCATGAGGAAGCACAGCTCCATGACGCGCCTTCGAGACAGCATGGACGGCGAGAGTGTTCAGTTCTATGGTGCCAGGAGAATTGTGGACAGTTGTGTTCAGACCGATGATGAGGATGGGGAGGAGAGGTAACATGTTATCTCAAGTAACTCACCACGTTAGACCCTAATTATAATACTAATAAGAAAACATATAATTTATAGGCACCTTTCAAGACACTCAAGGTCACGAGGAACTAGTGCTTACAATTGCATCAAAATCAAAATCCCAAAACACAAAATTCAGTATAAACACACACAAACACAGTACACTATACAAAAATAGCATGGAGTCACATACTAGATAATATTGAATCTAAAGAAACGTATCTCAAGTAATAAAATAATTTGACAAAATATTGATCAAATCTCTCTAAATACTAACAATAACTAGTACATCACTGAAAGATGATGTCCATTCTCTGATAAAGAGTTGGATAGGTAGACAATCTTTTCATGTCCACACAAAAAGGCACTTTTTCACTGCTATGGGGTTTGTTGCCAATTTTGTCAAATATTCCGTATCTGCGCATGTACAAGTCAACCTTTTGTATAAGTGGACCCCTGACTTAGTTGATAAACCTTTAGGAAAAATTATGTTTTTTAAATATGTTTATGCCTTGACGGTATCTCTCTCTAGACTAGAGCATATAGGACTACGTTAGTAACAACTTATTTAGGAACTTTGCATAGGCCTAGGGATACAAATGATTACCTTGTTAACTGTCTAGTAATAATAATAATAACTAATAATTAACCTGCTGAACCAGCAGACGTGTCATCCATTTGCCACGGAGAATCCCTTGTGGCTATATAACAGGGGGAAATAAATCAATATTTAATGTAAGTTGTATATTAATGGTCAGTATCAATGCAAAACACCTTAATTTAAGTTAATTATTGAATATACGGAAAATTAGGCCCTTCTCTACTTCGCTGAAGCAATCAAAACGATTAGGTTGTGATTGTGGACTTCAAATAGTGTCTATTTTCAACGTCACTTACCATGGACAGACTTATTCCTGGAACATGTGATGTATGGGTCTGTCCCGAGTGTTAGTCAACCTACCAACTTTGACGTCTACGTTTTGATGAAAGTGTCTCCGCTTATACGTACTCAAATACGGTCATTTTAGTCTAGCAAATCAGTGAGAATGCTTGATCTTAATGACTATTCTGATCTCTCTGATTGTAGGTACATGATGCGCCACCGCAGCCGGAGGCGTGGTCGCAGCATAGACTGCAGTGTTCAGACAGATGATGACGAAGACAAAGTGGAATGGGAACAGCCTGTTCGGCGCAGACGCTCTCGTTTCCCACGCCATGCTGAATCCACCGCCACTAGTGGCATCAACTCTTCAATCAGCCAAATGAAAGCAGACCTTTCTAAGACCGGGTCCTCCAGCGTCGCCATCCAGACCGTCCGTGATGGCTCATGCCAGACAGAAACAGAACATCTGGAAAGGGTCTCCCCGACCATTCACGTTACGGTACCAGATCCAACCAAAGTGGAGATAATACACTACATCTCTGGGCCAGAACGGACGCTAAAGGGCCAGAGCCTAGCCTGTCAGACAGACCCGGAGGCCCAGTCCCAGGGTGTTGTGGCTCCCCAGCTCAGTGTCCCCACCACCGTCAGCCCATACTGTTCCTCCAGCCCTAGCACCCAGCTGGTGTGCTCAACTGACCCACTCACACAGCGCCAGCTCCAGCAAAATGTAGCGAATGCAGCTAAATTTGAACGTCGTCGTCCTGACCCACTTGAGATTAACTACCAACCTCACAATCATCTCCACAGTGAGTCCATCTCCAGCCTGATACGTCAGCAGCATGCGCCACCCAAGTCTCCCCAGGTGCTCTACTCGCCTGTCTCCCCGGTCTCCCCCCACCGGCTGCTGGAGAACTCTCTGTCCAGCGAGAGACTCAACAAGGCCCACGTCACCCCACAGCAGAAGTCCTACACAGCAGAATCTCCCCAGCGACATCCCTCCATGCCCAGGCCAATGAAGAGCACCCAGAGGTCAATGTCTGATCCTAAGTCTCTGAGCCCCACTACAGATGAACACACCAAAGCCAGGCTGTCTTTGTACCAGCATCAAGCACTCCAGAACCAGGTTATGTTTCAAACCCACTATACCATTCACAGTAGCATGCCAACAGGTAGAGGTCCCTCAAAATAATACTTTTATTGGGTCTTCATTGTTCTCTATTTTCTGTTGAAAGTGATTGCATATGTCTATTTTACTTGATGACTGTTCTAATGTAGCCACATTCAAATAGCTTGTTACTGTATACGTACTGGTCTTCTTTTCAGTGTTTTGTTGGGGTCAGAATTATTTCTGATTGAGAATTCTGCCTTAACTATCACCATTATGAATACATTTTTACAAATTCAGAAAAATAAACAAATAGTGTACTGTGCTGCAGTGCTATCTCTGTGCTGTTGTAAAATGCTGGCATTAGTTTAAACGTAGTTTGTCTTACTGCTCAACTTATTATTTATGAGAATAAATTTCAGAACCTGAAAATGCCCTACAAACACAGTTTTTTCCCTTCACTGCTACATTGTGTTTGTTATGTTTGTGAGGTTGTTACGACGTTATGGCAACATTCGCAGTCACCACGCTACGTTATTATTACCATGTTTTCCACTATAAATTAAATACCTGTTACAAAGCAACAGGTATTTTATTTATAGTAGCATGACGTTTCGTGTACTACATATTAGAACATATGCTGCACATGTTAAAATGTGACAATTTATCAGCTATAGGTCTTTGTTAAAATAATTAACTTTGCTAAAACATCATGATTAAACATGGCTAATGTTTAATGATTACATCCTTATTAGATCCTATTAAATATGTTTCCAGATTAATCTGTACAACATGTTTGAGGGGTTATGTTAATATATTACGTTACCATAATATATATTACAACCAAACATAGTGTTATTTGTTGGGGTTTTTGTGGGTGTACTGTAGACAACGTTTCATATGTAAAATGTGAGAGCTCATATTTAGATTCTTTTAACACAATGGTTCAATCACTTTAAATGCGTTTGTTGAGATTCTTTGTACTGTCAGTTTTGAATCCATCCACTTTAGCATGTGCACATAGATCAGTGTTTACGTGCAGGTGCGCACATTCTCTCGTCGTGTGCTTTTATAGATCACGAACTTTGCGTTGAAACGGGTGTACACCTTCTTTTGTGCATACGCAGCATTTATAAAGAAGATCCCTTATCTTTGTATTAACTTTACTACTGTCTGTTTCTCTTTGTTCTGTGTTTACTGTCTCTCTTGTCCCCCCGGTGTGTGATCTTTTGTCTTTCCCTACATCTTTCTTGCCCTGTGTCTCTTGTCCTGTGTCCCCCTCTATCCCTGGTCCCACCCATGATTCACTGCCTTCCCATGATCAATCTCTCTCTCTCTTGCCCTCTCTCTCTCTCTCTGTATTTTTCCCGCCATTCCCTCCATCCCTCTGTCCCTGTGACTTGGTTCTATCTAGTTGGCAGCGTTACAGCAGAGCTCCTTGCTGAGGAAAGTGAAGCGAACCCTTCCCAGCCCCCCACCTGAAGAGACAGCAACATCGGTGAATCTGCCCATGATGACCCCAACCCTACCCCAAGTCTATATGCCCTCATTGCCGGGCCTGAAGCCTGGCTCCCGTTCTGGCTTAGCCGCCAAAGCCAGCCTCCTCAAGGACCTCACACATGAGTTAAAAGCCGTGGAGCAGGAGTCAACCAAGCTCCGTAAACAGCAAGCTGAATTGGAGGAGGAGGAGAAGGAGATTGACGCCAAGTTGAGATACCTGGAGCTGGGTATCCATCAGAGGAAAGAGACACTGGTAAAGGAAAGGGAGAGGAGGGATATTGCTTACCTGCGCTGTATGGGTGATGCCAGAGACTACATGTCAGACAGCGAGCTGAATAACCTTCGCCTTGCGGCAGCTGCTGCTTCCTTCGAGAGCAATGGGCTTTTGGCGGCACGACCTAGCACGGCACCACTCAGCCATTTCACTAGCGATCTGAACACAGCGGCACAATACCCACCCACCTCCTCTTTCACATCCTACCAGTACCATCAGAGCCAGCCTGTGGCACCCTCTCAACCATCAAGTGCACCCTACCAGTCCGGGAGCTTCAACCAGCCCCCATATCCGACAGTGTCCCAGTCTCAGGCTCTGCCTCAGCCTACCCCTCTTCAGAGCCACGAACCCCCTCCCCCTCCCTCCTACCAAACCCAGACCTACCCTCCTCACACATACCCCGCAAACAAACCCCCCTATCCCCAGACAGACCTGGGAATCCCATCCGCCCCCCAGTCCCAACCCCCTCAGCCCCAGCCCGGACACACCGGTTTTGGGACTGCCCCACCTGGCCAGCCTCCCTATCCCACCCATGGCTCTCCCTACCCCACTGCAGCATCTGCCTATACCAGCCAGAGCACTCCGTACCCTGGGCAGCCCCAAGCTGAGATCCTGACTGTTCACCATAGACCTAGACAAAGCAATCTGGCTGACTTGGAGCACAAGTTGCCCACAAACTATGAGGTAATCAGTAATCCCGCTGTTGTAGTCACCGCTACGTCTCAGGATGCCACCTATTCCAGTGGAGCTCCTTCCTATGGACAATACAGTGGAACTGTAACAATTGCCAACTCTTTTGGCTCATACTCGGCTCCAGTATCAACTGGCTACGGCGTCTACTCTACCACACCGGCAAGTTCCTACGGTCAGTACACCTCGACACCAGCTAGTACATATGGGCAATACACAACGATCACAGCTAATACGTATGGCTACACAACTACAGGCAGTACCTATGGCCAGTACACTCCTACTGTCACGTACGGCCATGCGGTCGATAGCCCTGTTCCCTACGCCACGGGGGATGGAATCTATGGCGGCGGCCCTGGATTGGAGCAGAGCATTCCCCGGAACTACGTAATGATTGATGACATCAGTGAGCTGACGGCCAAAGACGGGCTGAGCACCACAGCTGGGGACGACATAATGCTTCAGGGCGAGGGCAGCCACGGGGGACGCTATCCTGGGGAGGTTCACCACAGCGGCAGCATCAGCGGCACCGGCTCAGCACGCAGCAGCGGCTCCTATGGCAGAGCAGACGAGGAGCAGGAAGAGCTGTACGACCATCAGGGCAGGGGTAAGAGCAGCTACATGCACCCACCTCAAGGGGGCAGCAGCAGCAGCCTCATGAGTGGAGCTAGCATGGGTGGTGGGGGATCCTCCTCTTACTATGACGACTACAAATGTGGTGGAGGCAGTATGACTTCATCAGCGTCATCACTACGCACCTGCGTGCAGAAACCCTCGTCCAGGAGCCTGGCACCAGCTGTGATGTCATCAAAGCGAGGCAAGCACCGCAAGCTAGGGAGTATAGAGCAGAAAATCTCTAAGTTCTCCCCCATCGAGGAGGCCAGGGACGTAGAGGCAGACCTGGCTGCCGCCTATGGCATGGGGTCTTCCTCTGCGCCTGGTGTCGGTTACCATCTGACCTCCTGTCCACGAGGGCGCCAGCTGTTGGACAACTACGGCTTTAAGCGCAGTATGTATGACCCACAATTGGGAGCAGTCTCAGGAACAAAAGGGAAGTACTACGAGACCAGGATGGTGGAGGACGACGATCGTATATATTACACCTCAAGTGGCCGCTCCCGCTCTACCGGCCATAGCATGGACAATCCTGTGGGGAAATTCACAGGCTCCGGGCGAGCCTCCAGTGTAGGGCGTGACCCCTACGAGGGCCGTGGTAGTTACTATTACTACAGCCACTACGGCTCTAGTCACTCACTGCCGGATGTACAGGACCACATAAGGGACTTGCCCCGAACCCATGTCTACAAACCGGACGATACTTACATTATAGACGATATGCATTGCGCTGTTTCAGATAGCGAAGGTAATTGTGGAAGCTCATTGGCAGTTTGAATCTCTCTGCCATCCACCATGCATATACTTCCCCCACCCACTCAGAGACTAGGGGAGAGAGAAAAGCAGAGGTTGCATGCTGGTTTTCCGTTTTGAAGGCTACTTCCAGCTCTCCATGGGTGGACTGCTGTCTGTCTGTCTGCCTGCGTACTTCTCCGCACATCAATCCTTGCGTCAACGTGTGTTCCTAAATCGTGCATGAGCTGGCGTGGTTGCTTACATTGATCACACTCTATATTCACACTTAGCTCTTTCATGTTTTTTCTTTTACAGGGTTTCTTTTTTAAACATTTTGTGTTTGTTTACATCATGTGAAATAAATATTTATTGATTTTGGTGCCTATATTCTGTTGTGTTCATGTGAACGCTCTGTATTCTGCATGGGTGTAAAAATGTGTTTCTTGTTTTTTCTTCTTTGTATTTTGCACCCCCTTCCTTTTTTTTCTTTTGCATGGGTTTGGCTGGACAGGCTGTATGCCCCTGTTGCCGGGCGACATGGAGGTTGATTGTGATCTGCTCTTGGTTTCCCAAGCCTACCACCTGGGCCAGGAGGAGACCGACTGGTTCGAGAAGCCCCGTTCCAGACATTATGGCAGTAGCAGTCACTCCTCTGGGAGGAGCCGACACGCTGTCAAGCACACCTATCACGACTACGATGAACCTCCAGAGGAGGACTTGTGGTCACAGGATGAGTATGGACACAGCGGGGGACGCCATTCCACATCGCGCGACCAACGTCATCACAGCAGCTCCAGTCGCCACTCCTCCTCACGGCACTCCGATGATCCAAGATCATCTCGATCTTCGCGGTCTTCCAAGGACCCCTCAGTGCGCCACGAATCACGACAGATGGCATCTTCAGGGAAGCGCGGTGACTCACGTTCTGGTGGTTACCGAGACGATGGCTATTCCCGTGACCAAACGGGACATCACCACAGCCAACGCACATCAAAACAAGGTTCACACCATCATCCAGGATCCTCCCGTAGCAAGTCCCAGCCAGGAGACCTCCAGGGGCACCCTCAAGGCTCCGGTCGGTCTGGTAACAGCTCAAGTAGGGGACAAGGCTCTACCAGTGGGCCTCTTGGGTCAGGAAGACACGGGGGTCCTGGTTCCCAACAAGATGGGCCTACAGGACAGAGGACTCAGCTCCAGCAGCAAGTCCAGACCCAGGCTGCCAGACAGGGACAACCTGTGGCAGGGACCAACCCTCAGCAACAGCCCACTGCCCAGGGACAAGGTCTGGGACAGGGACAAGTCAAGACAGGGCAGATGGGGCAGACAGGACTCATGGGTCAAATGGGAGTACCGGCCCGACAACCTCAAGCAGGCCCTCAACCAGTTACTGCGGTAAGTGGGAACATTCTACTTTTACACCTTGGCGGTCAGATTAAGTAGTAGATAAAGTTGTGGCACATAGGTGTATATACTTTCCAACAAGAACATATGATTTCATTAGACAAAGAGTACCTAATATAGATCCCTATTGCCCGAGTCTTTCTTTGTTTCAATGAATTTGCAAGCTTTTCTCAAATAGTAAATGATAGAATCCTTTACATGAGTACTTTAGTGCAAAATCCTTGTATATTATTTCTGTATGAATATACTAATTGTTTAAATTATTTAGAATGCTTGGATGTGGACCAAAATTCTTGATATGTAAATGGAAACAATCTCAATAGCTATTCATTTGCAATGTTATGCACTTGTTTATGTTAATTTCACCAACAAAACACACCACCATCAAGTTTGCTCACGTTCCTGCTTAACTACAGATAAAATTAGGCTCTAACATTTTAATAACGGTGAATGGTATATGTGCCACTTGGATGAATTTGCAGTATTGCAGCCATGTACAGTGCATCTGGAAAGTGCTGTTATGTTTCAAATCATGTACAATCAACTGGATTTACCATGGGTGGACTCCAATTAAGCTGTGGAAATATCTCAAAGATCAACAGTGAAAACACGATACACCTGAGCTCAATTTTGGGTTTCATGTCAAAGGCTGTGAATAATTATGTAAATGTGATTTCCTAGTTGTTTTCTATGAATCATCTAAAATCGCAACCAAACTTTTTTTCACATAACCATTATGGTGTGTCGTGTGTAGAATTTACAGGGAAAAAAATGTGTAATCAATTTTGGAATAAAGCCATAACTACCAGCCTACTAGCCAACATAAACATTTGGAAAAAGTGAAGCACTGTGAGTAATATATTGATGCGCTGTATATCGATCTGCATTTTAGACTGATTGATTGGTTTTATAGCATGTAGAAATTGGTTCAGAAGAAATGGCGGACATTTGGTCTTATTACCCAGTGTTCTATCCCAGACGCAGTAGGGTAACAGAACACATTCTCTTGTCCATACAACTAGTCTTATCACAAGAAATGTCCCATGCTGATCCACCATCCTCTCCAATAACTTTTAATCTGGAAGTGGATTAGTGAAAGGAATCTTAAGAGCATCTCTTCTTCTCTATCTCTGTATCAACAGACCAAGATAGATACTCCTCCTGTGATGGCTATTGGGGCCAAGGCAGTTCCAGGAGCCCAAGCAGCAAAGATACCCCAACCACCCCTCACAGGAATTGGTAAGGCATCTGTCTCTATCTGTATTTTGTTTGGCACCGCACAACAACTCCTTATCTTGCATTCACAAACAAGAAAACAATTACTTAATCAAACACAAACCTGCAATACAACTAAGTCAACTAGACTCACACTCTTTTCCAACTTATACTCTGTGGAATGGAGGAAGGGCTGGCAATGGAGAATCCCAGCGCAGGAAAATACAGGATGAGGTGTAATGGCCATGTCACTCATCACTCAACTGTCAACTCTGTATGAGAGAGTGTGTGTGTGTGTGTGTGTGTGTGTGTGTGTGTGTGTGTGTGTGTGTGTGTGTGTGTGTGTGTGTGTGTGTGTGTGTGTGTGTGTGTGTGTGTGTGCGCGCGCGCGTATATCTATGTGAGCATAACCTTTGACACCAGCCAGCGTGTTTTGTTCACTAACAAACGTCATTATTTTCTCCCTCTCATATCCTTTTGTCTGACTTTGCCTTCTTCCAGGCTCAAAGGCAGCTCCTAGACCAGGAGGCATTGGCAGTGCTGCAGCAGGACAGCCAGGAATGGAGGGAGATAGCTTTGTTTCCAAGATCCTCCCAGGAGCGGCAGCCGAGCAGGCCGGCAAACTAGGAGAAGGTATTACACTCCGTCAAAAACGTTCAACCGTTTTTGGAGACTTTTTTGTGGATACATACTACCTTTTGACATCTATGTCTGTTGAATTCAGATAATGAGGCATGTATGTCAAATGTATTCACATAGTTGTGATCGTTGGTGCTTGTTTATTGGGATCGTTTATTGGGGTCGTTGTTGCTTTTTTATTTATTGTGCTTCACTGTGCATGTTTTATTTAAAATTCCACTTGTCTTTCCAACAGCAATCTCTGGTTTTGGCAAGAAGTTTACCTCCTTCTTCTAAGATGTGTTGTAAGTTAGGCACAACTTGATCATGTATATTGCAGGTTACATATAATAACTCAAATTTACAAACACGGACAAACAGAATTTGCTATCCTTTTAAACAAAAGTGCTAAGTAACATTTTAGAATTATGTTGGTAGGTTTGTG
The DNA here is from genome assembly GCA_036024795.1 of Galaxias rostratus. NCBI lineage: Eukaryota > Metazoa > Chordata > Actinopteri > Galaxiiformes > Galaxiidae > Galaxias > Galaxias rostratus. The sequence goes on from JAVQJS010038535.1 coordinate 30,366, forward strand.
GATTTTTTTTATCAAAAACATTGAGAGCCTTGTACCAGCAAAAAAGTTCCCTTGCTTTTTTTTACTCTGAGAGAGTGAGAATGAAGACAGAAGACCCTAAGGACAGAGAGAGGCCTTCTGAGCACATTTGTGAGTACCAAAGGTTATTCTCATTTCGTATGACTATGTTGTTCCAAATTAAAAGTGAATAACACAATTTCCCCTTTTTTAAGCGTAGACAAGTCTGTATTTTGTCAATTTTAATCAGAACAGTCTCCCAGGTCTCTTTGTCCTGCACACAGACCATTTAAGATAGATTATCTGTGGTCACTCAGTAATACTTCATAATAATTCTTAATACTAATAATTCTTATACGAATACTTAATAAATACATCAGAATTCAGAATTCAATTCAAAGCAAAAGATAGCATACTTGCAAAGTGAAGTACAAAGAAATGCTACCGGGTATAATTGCAGTACGTGAAATTCTCTGAGCCTTGGGCATAAGTCTATATACATGGGGTTACTTTTTTAGTCTGCATTGCAGGGATCACTGGGTATCTTTGCGGCTTGATTGCAATAGTACACATGACAAATTCTGCTTTTGTGTTTTTCCCATAATCAAAATAGTAATAATACTATTTAATTGCAGATTACACTTAATTTTTTAAAGATGTTGTTAGACAAGAGACATATGGATGTAACAAAGTACCAGCCTAACGATAGAAGTGGTAGAAGTTAGACACAATAAACTGACAGGACAAAAATGGTGGCAAAGTCACAAATATTTGCAGAGAAAAAGGTACTGGAAGTGCTTCCAAATCAAATAACTTCATAAACAAAACTTTCTCCCTCCTAACAGTGGTATTTCTACCTATAAACAAAACTTAAACTCAACTGGCTACCGTCACTAACTAAATGCAATAGGTGGCACTCCTAATAGCAGAGTCCTGAATAATAATAATAATATATTATATTTATAAAGTGCTTTTCAAAACACTCGAAGACGCTGAGAATAATTATTGTATGATAATAATACATTTAATTTATAGGTGCCTTTCTAAACACCCAAGTTCCCCATACATGTCATAGAAAATTAAATAATGTAAATGTAAGTATATTTAAAAAAGCGCAATATATAATTTAACATAAAATAAACAAAAGGTATTGAGGATGGAATACATATACCGGAACTCCAGTTATTTATTTTTTTTACATTTAATTTTTTTTTGCACCGTTTTGTTTATGCAATTTTTTATTGGTAGCAATTGTTGTAAAGTTATCTACATCAGTGCTCCAAAACAATATGCTTGCCTATACCTTTGTCCAACTTACGGATGGTAGAATGAGATTGTTTCTCACTATTTCGAGACTAGTCATTATTTTCTAAAGCAAAGTCATTATTTTGAGTTTGTTTCATATTATTTTTGAAATACTAAGTCATTATTTTTGTGAAAGCTTCTCATTCTTTGAGAACTATTTAATTGTTTTGAGATACTAAGTCATTCTTTCAAGAATGTTTCTCATTATATAAACTTACAGGGTCAATTTAGAAGGCTAGTCCATAATTTAGGGCTGTAATTGCAAATGTGCAGTCACCGCCGAGCTTCAGTTTGGAGTGTGGGGTGGCCAGGAATCCCAATTCAGAAGACTCCAATCCTGGGAGTAGTGTATGGTTTCAGGAGATCCGTGTTATAGGAGGGTCTTAATTCAAGTCATAATTCTGTGAATGTCCTTGAGTGGTCCAGCCAGAGCCCAAAATTAAATTCTATTGAACATCTCTGGAGAGATCTGAAGACGCTTCCCACCCAACCTGATAAATGATGATGTCATTTCTTAGTTATTTTTTTAATACATTTGTAAAACGCTCTTCCCAAAAACCTACACATTGTCATTATTGTGTGTAGAATTTTGAGATGTATTAAATTTCTTATATATAGTGTATTTAATCAATTTTGGAACCAAGCCGTAACATAACAACATGTGTAAAAAGTAAAATGCTGTGAATACTTTCTGCATGCCCTGTACATTGTAAAAAGAATCTTAAAACACTAATATGATTCATTCTACCTGGAGTATTTATTGTAAATGGACGTATTTATTTGTGATTGTTTTGGAAAGTTCTAGTTTGGCTTATAAAGTCTATATTGTACAACTGCTTTTTTTCTCTTTAGGATTTTTTGATGGACTCACGCTTTAAAGCCTGCAGCCAGACCCAGAGAACTCTCCACTACTGCTTTCCATGAGAACCGCACCTAGAGAGTGTAAAGCCTTGAAGTTGTCGGAAGAGAAAGACACTGCCCTACTCACGTAGCCTTTAGTGTGGTCTACCTTGTTCTGGCAGTAGAATTTAACAATTTGTGGAATGTACCGGGCCCAGATTGAATGAAAAAAAATCAGATATAGAGCAATATTCTTGAATATTCTCCTCTCTTAGAGAAAAAAAATCAAACGTGCTTTGAAGGACTGTCTGGTACATAAGGCCTCTAGTTCTTGCAAGCAAATTAATAAGGATATTACAAGGAAAAATAATGATGTTAGGACTGAGACACCAACACAATGCAAAGCACTACTGTGCATGTATGTCTGTGTCTATGGTCTCTCCACATTCCAGACTGGATCCATCCTTCCTCCTCCCTTATCTTATCGAATGCTGACTTGTTCTCTCATTTTCTTGACTTATTTTTTTCTTTTCCCCTGCAACCTGGTAAAATAGCTGTCTGGTGAACATTTGTTGAATTTTGAATGCATGGAACTTTATATCAAAGACCTTACACTGTTCACTATTTCTATCACAGAGGCCATATGACGCTTGGACACACATACAGATGAATAATATTGATGCTGGAAATGCCCATTGAGATATCGAGTGGAAAAGGACAAAGAGAAAGAATAATGGACATACCAATTGGCCACAAAAAGACCCATCACTTTGTTTTGATTGTTCTTGTTGGCCGCTGTAGAAGGTTTCATGCCAGATCTGGACAAGTTGTTTTTTAGCCATTCCAAAGCCATTAAAGATGGCGTTTGCCTACTTAGATGTGGTTTTCGCTCAACATTAACGCGCCGTTCAGATTTCTTGTTATAGTTTACTTTTATACACTTAATTTCATGATTTGCCTGATGGTTTAGTTAAAAGGCTGGTTACAACGCCTTAATCATTACCGATTTTTATTGGTTTATCAAAAGTAAAGTAACATATTTTTTTATTACTTAGTGTTTACTCATAAAAAGCTTTTTATCATTGCACACTTTTATATGTGATAAAAAAGACTGGTTAAAACACTGATTGCCAGGACTAATTTATATATTTAGGTTAACTTTACATATATATCATTTTTATTTGTGTTAAAAAATATTTATTTTTGACATAATCAATGACTTCAATTATTAAAAAGCAATAACCAGAGATTAAGGAGGTTAAGCGCACAAACTTGTGTTATTTTGAATCTAGTGGTTGGCAATGTGAAGCCTTTCTGTCTGAAACTACAATGCACTGCTTAAAAAATACACAGGGTAGATACAAAATCCAATTACTCTGTGGGAAGTGATTTTAAAGCACTGCAGGACATCAGAGAAACACTGAAAAAAGAGCATTCACAAATCAATTTAGAAACGGACTTTGTAGTAGTCACAGTGATGAAATCAAGCTTAACTTTCTAATCAAGTCAAACACTTGTCTAGAAAACCTCTAATATAATTGGGTGTAAACTAGTTGCTCTCAACACAGTAGATGACATCAGTGCATTTCCTGGTTCCATGAATAAAAACAAGCAGACTGGTTGCTTTTTGTGTTTCTGTCGTTGATGATTTCAGCAAAACATGTATATTTGTTTCTACTTTCAAGCAGTTCACAGTTGTCATGAAAATTTCTCAGGTCAGTGTTCTTCCTGCTGTTGTTTGCAGTGCATTGAGGGAACTGTGTTTGGGTACTCAATTGCTCTTGAAGTTCCAACCCACATGAGACCCTACAAACAACAAACCAACAACCAACCCTGCTGTATATCGTCTGTTTGCTGGTGCGTAAGCATGCCCTTAACGCGCAAAACTGAAGTTACTACTGAATTGCTCTGTACCTGATGTTTGTATGTTTGTGCTTTGGAGTTATTTGTATATTGACCCTCCATCATCTTAACTACAAACAATCAAATTTAAAATACAAAAGGTGGACAGTGAAAATAACTGTGCATTTCCAACGTTCTATGCAATGAATCCCATTTGGGATCAAATAAGCGGGAGGATAGAAACTGGATAGAATAGTTTCACAATCACAATCAGTCATTCAATGAACTCTGACTTACAAAATAATTGAGTGAATTTGCTTGAATTTACGTTGTTTGTGTTTTTATTTATCTATCGAACCAATTAGGCTCTAAAATACTTAAGCTTGGATCTGAGTACAGTGGGAGGACTTGTTCAGAATTTAAAATCCTACAAATACATGTCATATATTTAAGAAGAGAAAAGATTTTAAAAAATAATCACAGGTTTCATCTCCTCTGGAAAGGCTTAATTTGATGGCCACAGACCCATGAATGATTGGTTGTCTTGATGTGAACTTCATATACAATGAAGAGACAGAAAAATGTAAACTAAATACCGAGCCAAGGCAATTATTTAGGTTTATTTTTGCAAAAACTCCCAGGTCGTAAAAGTGGAGTAATGAGTAATATTATGAATTAGGAAGACACACATGTACACATATGATATGGAATTGTGCATGTTAGTGCCCCTTACAAGTGTTAATATTTCGTTTTTATTTGAGAAAAATGATTAGAAACTGTCCCTCCAAAGATTACGATGATAGACACAGGTCTTAGATTTTATTTTCTGTAAATGCAATAATCTCTGCAAAGAAACTGAATGTTTAACATACTCCTATGGACAGAACTAGTTGTTTTGTGTGAGAGAATCTGCCATTTCCCTCTTTCGCTGTTAAAAAAAGTGGAGATATATTTTGGAATAATATGTTTATTAAATCTGTGTATCAAACACAGAGAGATGGTTTTATGTTGCTGATAAGTGAGAAAGAGAAGAAAAACATTGTTGAATATAAAGAGCATTTATGATATTATACAGAAATTCTCCTTTGTTACATATGGCCCTTTTAAAGTTCACTGGTATTGAAAGCAGTGTAAAGGCATGGTACTATTAAATTAGTGACATGGTCATTACTACAAAACATCAGTTAAATATTACATTACATAATTGTACAAAGAGCTGAGCAGTGTAATTAATTATAACATTTTATTTTTCTTTTGTTGTATGTTTTATGTTTGTAAAAATGTTTCTGAATCACTTTGCCTCAGGAAAGCACACAAAAAATGCAGTGTTGATAAGTTGAAAAAAATACATTATAAAGAGGACTTAAATATGCATAGCAGTAAAGGGCTTCTTCTACTACACTGGTCTATAAGGAATGCCATTCTATTACTGCCCTAAAGCCAGTCCTGTTCACTGTCTATGATCTATGTCTAAGTCCTGGATTCCAGTGGGCTTCTGTTTTGGTCACAGTATTTGCTCAAGGACAACCACAACATCCGCAATCCCCCCCCCCCCCCCTCCCCAAACCTATCAATTTGTAGGTTCTTGCTCTTGCTGTTGATTATAGATCTGTAGCAGTAGTATAAAGAGAAAGTATGAAAGAAACTGCAGAAACAAAAAACCTACTAAGTCCATCATTTACTTTTACCATCAGGTAACGTCCATTTTTCACCCTTAAAAACTAGTTGATTAGAAACAAAGTAACAAGTGCATGAACTAAAGAAGCTGTGCCCCACCCATAACTCCCAGCCTTTGACACCACAACATACAGCCATCTTCTTCAGTGTAAATACTAGATAGGAATCACTGTTGTGCAACATGCAAATGGCATGACATGTTATGTACAACATGTAAATCTTGAATTTCATACAGACACATAAACAAAAAAATCATCATGATTTGAGAGGCTTGATGTGGATGGTAGTAACAGTTGCACACTGTGGTCAAATGCTTGCCACATTGTGCTTAGGTGTATAAGATAATTAAAAAATATATTAACAAAGATCAGTTGTTGATTTTAATAATTACATAAAATTGCATTGTGTATGTATGTGGCTGGCTTGTGCGGACTGTTAAAAATCTAAAAAAGTTATATTCGGATAAAAACATTCTGGTCTGTGCAGAGTTTCTATACATGTTGTGTTTGTAAAATGAGATGGTAAAAAAAATCGTAATGTTCCTCAAAGGAAATATCCTGGCTTCCATGTAATATTTTGTAATAGGTGGTGGGAGAAAAATTGGTGAAATTGAACTACGGTGTAAAATGTAAGACAATGAACAATAGTAAAAAGAAAAAGACCCTAAAAGAACTAAATTGTTCCATTCACTGTTGTAAGTGCAATGAGCTATTCTCCATGTTTTCCGTTGTAAATCTTTAGTGTATGTGTCAGTGTACTCCTGTAAACGGTTGTAGTAGACGTGGTGCATCATGTCAAGTACTGTGATGAATGAAAAATAATGACCTTACATACATTTCAATCAGGAAAAATAAAAACAAATATGACTGCAGTTTTGTGTAAGTCTTTCTCTGTTCAATGAGGACTGCATAAGATGCACAGTATTACAGAGCCACGAGACATGCAGTAGAATTAACTTTATCCAATTGAGGTTGTTTTTTGGTTCATCTGATGGCCAATTTGAGCATAATACAATAATATAATATACTGTGTCTAGTGTAATAACACAATAATATATCTTACTCCTTGTGACTGGTCTAACAGTATTTTTTTTTACTGAGAAAGAAAGTGAAGAACGTCTGAAAATACAAATTCAGTTTATTTGCTATTGAACCATGTATTGTTGCTCTTGCAGTATTCATTTAGCCAAATTAACGTTGTATTACTCACTTTACTAAAACAGGGACATGAACGTATAAACCATTTTCTCTGCCCATTTTAATCAGTGAGCAGGAATTTAATTTACAAATTCTACAGAAATGCAAGAAGACTGGTAAGGGGCACAGAATACCCATGGCCAAAGTGTAGGTATGTTTTAATAAGCACCTTTTGGTATACAAATACCTTTCCTCAACGTCTCTTTCATCAATGCCAAAGGTGTGGGTAATTATATTGTAAGTCTGAGAAGCCAAAATATGGTCATTTTTATCTAAATCACAAAAATTACAAGTATCACTTCACATCCAGTGAATATAAATAGGCCTCAGCAGATACATCCATCCGTTAGCAATACCGCTTATCCGATGCAGGGTCGTGGGGGGGCTGGAGCCTTTCCCAGCCGACATTGGGCGAGAGGCGGGTTACACCCTGGACAGATTGCCAGTCCATCGTAGGGCTAACACATAGGGACACACAACAACTCGCACACATTCACACCTACGGACTATTTAGAGTCACCAATCAACCTACATGTTTTTGGATTTTGGGAGGAAACCGGAGTACCTGGAAACCCATGCTAACACATGGAAAACATGCAAACTCCACACAGAAAGGCCCTTGGGTCAGGCGGGGATTGAATCCAGGACCTTCTCGCTGCGAGGCAACAGTGCTAACCACTGTGCCACTGTGCTGCACTGACCTTAGCAAGATATGTTTGATAATGCATAACAATAATGTCCATCTGATCAAACTGTAGTTATTGTGTGAAATGTCAAATTTTAAACTCAAAAACACTAAAACAGACTTTTTATTAAGGAACCTAGTACAGTGTTTCCCATACTGGTGCACCCTCAAACATTATCAGGTGTCCCACGTCATTTTGGGAAACATTTGCGAAAGATTAAAAAAATCTTTTAAATTCATTTTGATTCAGTTTTACATCTGGGGCGTACCACAATTATTATTATTTACAATTATTTGAAGCAATGTTTGGGCGGCACGGTGGCGCGCAGTGGTTAGCACTGTTGCCTCACAGTAAGAAGGTCCTGAGTTCAAATCCCACCGGAGGGCCTTTCTGTGTGGAGTTTGCATGTTCTCCCCGTGTTAGCGTGGGTTTCCTCCGGGTACTCCGGTTTCCTCCCACATTCCAAAAACATGCAGGTAAATTGGTCACTCTAAATTGTC
>JAVQJS010038537.1:0-10185 GCA_036024795.1 Galaxias rostratus
AACAGATGAAGGGAGGAGGAAGGGTGCTTATATGTCACTTAATGCATTTGTGTATAGCTACATCTTTAAGGATGGGGAAGAATAAATACATAATTCAGGGCAGCAAATTCCACTGAGAAAATACAAAAACGAAGGTCCTCAAAAAAGGTGACAGAACTGTTTTCAAGGCTCTTTTTTTCAGACAAAAAAACCCAAAGGAAACGACTGAGAAGAAAAAACAAAGCATAAACAACAAAAGCAAGAAAAAATGCAGCCATGGTTGTAAATCTCAATCAAGCTTGACACAATCACTCAATAGGTAGTTTGCAAAGTACAAGAAGTTTCTCATGCAGATTAATTAATTTCCTCTTCAGCGTTAAAAGGAAGTGGGGATAGTCAGGGATGGGGTGGGGGGATTGTAGTTGTCATGCAGCTCTGGCATAGCGTCAGTGTAGGTATGCTTGGGAAGGGAGGGCTCAGCAGGTAGTGGGGAAAAGTGAGAAGGGGGGTGCAACAGCAGCCGATTACAAAATATTACCTCAGTTTTTCAAAAGAGGCCATCAGTGCTATGTCCTTATGAGGGTCTCTCTCGGCTCGCTTCCCCTTCAGTGTTTCAATCCGTGGGAACTTTGCACTGGTCTTGTGGCGGTACAGCTTTTTGTGTGCAGGCCCCGGGTTGATGAAGTTGGGTTTGTCAAACATGTTACAGCCCATGGCCAGCTGAGGGAACATGGGATGAGTCGGGTTGAATTTGGCCTGATTTTTACCTCCCTTGCCCCCTGCCTTCCTGCCCCTCCCCACCCCTGCTGCCGCTGCCCCTTTCTTCTTCGGGTCAGGCTCCGTACCTGCCAGGATTTTGAGGGTCTTTAGGTTGAGGCTGTTGGCCTCAGGGGGCACACAGGCCTCCGAAACAGGGTCCCACAGTGGCTCAATAGAGGCCATCATGAACCTCTGGACCTCGGCCATACCGGAGACAATGTTGGACAGGATGTTGGAGGGCTCTTCAAACTCTCTCTGGTCGTCTCCGACCAGACTGTTGCCCTCTGACCAGCCGCTTCCAGCCCAGTCCCCTGTGCCGCTGCTGTCCGTCAGGCCTGGCCCGCAGCCCCCCGCCTGGCTCTTTGCGGCCTTTCCCTCCAGCATGGCCTTTATCTTTTTGGTGGAGCGCGAGTTCTGTCTGGGGGCCTTGACCTTTTCGATCTTAGCGGCTTTGGGGGCCCGACCTTTCTTAGGGCCCTGTCCAGCTGCCTGTTTGTAACTGCCTTTTCTCTTTGACCTTGTGCTTTTCACGCCGCTCATCATGTCACCTGCTTGCTCATCATAATCCACATCGCTCACGCCTTTCTTCTCTAACCCTTCCTCGCCATTAAAGTTGTGCAGTTGAAACTGGCTGCCCTCCACTGTGTAGGCCCCAACTGTGTGTGTGTGTTCCTGCTGCTGCTGCTGCTGCTGCATCACGTCACAGTTCCACTTTACTTCCCTGCCAGTGTCCAGACTCATATCATTAACATCCTGGTATTCTACAGCCTTCCCCCCTATTTTCATCTCCCGGCCAGCCACCTGGGGGGACAGGTTGGGGGTCTCGGGAGGGGACAGCTCTGACAGTGACGAGTGCCTGAACTTGTCCGGGGTGAAGTTGGAGATATCCAGCAGGTCTGAGGACTCCCTGAGAGGGGTGAGGGCGTCCACACTCTGCTGAATCACCACTTTAGGGCTGCAGTGAGCCAGGAAGCTGTCACAGCCTTCCCCCTCGCCCTCCCGCTTGCAGGACTTGAGGCTGAGGGAGCTGTAATTGCTGGAGGAGGCTGACAGAGAGCCCACTGAGTCATAGCTGACGAGCCGGCCACTGTCGGAGCACAAGGAGCCTCTCTGGTACTGAGCCTGTCCCTCCACGCAGGCAGGCTGACACACCTGCAGATCAGCCCCAGGCTGTAGCCCTGCCTCAGCCAGGTAGCTCTTCTCAAACAGCAGCCTGTCAGCCTCTGAGCTCAGCTGGCTGTAGTCAGACACAGTCAGACTGTCACTCAAGCCCGCAGGGAAGTTGTTGGGTAAGATGGGGGTGTCTTCAGGGGTGTCTTGGCCATAGCTCTGACTGTGGTTGGGGCAGAGCTGAGGGTGCCACATAGGGGGAAAGCTGGGACAGTTCTGGGGGGATTGCTGGAGCTCGGACTCTGAGGGAGGGGATAGGACGCAGCTCTGGGCGAGTTGCAAAGAGGCGAACTGCTTGTCCTCCAGAGGGAGACCCAGAGGATACTGTTGCCTTGGGGGCTCAGGGGGGAAATAGGAGATACCTGACCCTCCAGAGGAGTCTGTGGCATCTAACAGAGTCTGTAGGTAGCCCCCAGGGATGACAGAGACCCCCGCCTCCACTTCCTCAGAGGAAGGGGCTGTGTCGGAGGAGCAGGTGGAGGGAACAAAGGGAAATTTCTCCTCAGATGTGTCCTGGGTGGCAGCACTGGGATTGTCAGAGTAATGGGGGCTGACTGTGGCTGAGCTAATGTCTGCCTCTCCTAACCCAGCAGCGGGCTCCTCAATCTGTGCCGCAGCGGCACAGGCATCCATTTCATTTGTCACGCTCCTCCCCTCCTCTCCCACTGCCTCTTTCATTTTCTTGCTCCTCAGCCTGGCTTCGCTTTTGAATTTCCTTATCCTGACTGTTTTATTTCCTCCCATTCTCCTCCCCTCCCTCTCCTCCCTCTCTTGGGAGCGGCTCTTGGCTGTGACTGCGTGTGTGATGGGGTTGGAGTCTAATGTGACTGCCATGCCGGGGGCTGCTATTGTTCCTGCTTCTTTAGTGGAGGCCGCCTCCTCTTTAGTGACACCACCCTGGCCCTGATCAGACAGACAGAAGCCCTGTGTATTTGCTGATTGCTCCACAGTGTGAATCCTCTGAACCCTAAGCCTGTTTGCAATCTTGTATTTCCTTTTGGGGTGACTCGAACTAAAGGGACGGTGACGGCGTCCGTTCAGATGAAAACCGCGCTGCTGTTTATCTCTGGCAGCCAGCTTAAGCCGCTCCTCTCTCTCCCTCTGTCTCTCCTGCCAGAAATCCTTCAGAGGAGCCAGCGTCTCGTATTTGCTCACCGTGTCGGCGTTTAAGCTCACTGTGGAGTCCGCAGGATCCAGCCTCCCCAGTTTCACTGACATGTGTCTCTCTCCTTTGAACCTGTTGATGATGATGTACTTGATGACCACGGGTGGCTCCTTGCGGGAGGACTTCCGGCGTTTCTTGGGGCACCAGTCCACATCCTCCTCCTTCTTCTGACCCGCTGGCACCTTCTCTTTCTTCTCCGCGTTCCTCTCGCTCTCGATGGAGTCGACGTCGTAGAGATAGTCGTCGCTGTATCGGACTTTCCTTTTGGAGCGCAGGCCGTAGTTGAGCGGGTTGGAAGGACTGAGGAACCTCCTGGACGGGGCTTTCTTCTTCTTGCCCTCATGCAGGGTGTCCGAGGAGGAGCCAGTGCAGGAGCTGTCGTCGCTGTACTCCCAGGACTCCTCCGTGGAGTTGAAGTCCATTAAGTAGTTGATTTTGGGGCTGGACATCGGGGAGCCTTGCGAGCCGTCCAGGGGGCTGGCACTGCTCCTGTCCCCCACCTTCCCATCCTCGTCCCCCAAGCTGAGCTCCTCAGGCTTGGCCACGAGCTCGTCGGGGACCCTTCTCACCATGCCGCCTCCCCCTTCCTCCTTTTTGGGACAGTTGGCGAGGACACTGGGGAAGAAGTTAAACTGGGTCTCCTCCTGGAGCACGTTGGTCTTCTCCCTCATGTTGTCCTGGAAGGACTCGTAGCGGATCTTCAGGGAGCACACGTCGCTGCTGAGCGTCGAGTCGTCGTCCTCGTCGTCAAAGAGGTTGTCCACGTCCTCCTCGGAAAAGAGGTTGACAGACAGTTCGTTCTTCGAGCACAGATCCAGCAGCTCCATCTTGCTCTCGCTGATGAACGACTCAAAGTAGCCCCAGTCCTGGCCTGCATTAGCCAGCAGGACCTCCTCCCCGCTCACTTTGTCCAGCAGCAGCCCGTCATACAGGTTTTTAGCCGTGGGGTCGTCCTCCGGGTCATCGCTGTCCTCTGCCGTCTTGTCTCCGTCTTCGTCCTTCCCCTCGCTGGGGTTTTTAGGCAGTGGAAAGCTGAGCAGCTGATCGGAGAGGAGCTGGTCCCCGAAGTGGCTCACCGTCTCACCAGCGTGGCTTAGGCACTGGATGCTGATGCTGCTGATGTCAGAGATGGGACAAGCCTCAAAGTCCTCCTCGCGGCCCACGTCCCCTATTCTCACGCTCAGCCCCGGCTCGGGGTCGGGCACCGTGTTGGGGTCATGAACGGCGGGGTCGTGGATGGAGTCGAGGTCGGCGACGTCACGGGTCTCGATGAAGCAGCCCAGGCAGGTGCGGGGGCTAGGCTGCAGCAGGCACTCCTCCGTCAGGCCAGACACGGCCCCGGGCTCCATCATGGCGTCGGGTAGCGGCAGGTCAAGGGGTGTCGGGAGAGGGCTCCTGTGGGGGTCTCCGGTCAGATCCCAGGGGCTCACAGCAGTGGTGGGGAGCGAGGTGGAAGTGGGAGTGCTGTGAATGTGGGGGGCTGTTGTCGGGGCTTCATGGGCAAGGGGGCAGCGGGCCGCCGTCAGGCCCACAGGTGGATCCCTGCCGTGGGGCAGCGGTTCGGGCAGGGGGTTAGCTAGGGGTCTCTGGTGATCAGAAACGGTCTGTACAGCGGGATGTGAAGGAGAAGATGGACGGAGAGGAGAATCTATAGGTCCACACAGCCTTAGATTATCGCTCTGCTCACATACTCCTGAAAAACAGACAAAAAAAACAAATTCAGATTGACATTTTCTTAACAACTTTTGCATTTAAACACGGGCTTAAGTACTCCACACGTGATATTGTCTCTGAAGAAAATATAATCAAATCCTGCTGTAAGTGCTAAATCAATATGCAAGTTGAAAATGATTAGAAATCACTTAACACAATTAATAAAAAAGACGATAGTATCGCAAGAACTAAATTTTCACTCCCTGTACGGTAGCAAAAGAAATTACCACTGATTTACCAGTAGATTGGACAGGCAACATGTTCTCATTTTCACAAACAAGGTTGTTTATTAAGTGAACTGCAGGTGATGTAATTTGTGTTTATGCTCTCCTCCTCAATCCTTACTTCCCAACACAAGACAATTCAACTTAGCTTTAGGTCACAGGACAACATACAATTACCATGCGAAGGGTAGCAACAATGACGGTAATTATAAAATGGAAAGCGGGTTTTGCGATTTTCTCCAGGTTGATCGTGACAATGTCTTAATCAGTTGAAGAGATCTGTCTGATGAATAACAATCACAACCCACAGAAGCAGGTTTGCAGCAGCAGGCGGATAGCTTTGTTTACTTTGCATAATTAGATGACAGCGGCGGAGGCAGGTACGTACACATGGGAGAGGACGGGCCCATATGCTGGAAACAGTATAACTAGTGGAGTGAGAAGATCTTTGAATATGGATGTGACTTATGAGTGATTTAACAAGGTAATGAAAATTCTGAGAGCCTGTTCCCATGGGTGTGGGCGCCTGCAGTCATCGCCAAGCAGCCAGAAGAATGGCTGGAAGCAGCGTGGAAGAGCGATCCAGTCTCCTACTTAATGAAGAACAGAACCTCAGGAGAAATAAGCCCAACTTGGAGGAGGACATTCGAACACGAGTTGTATTAGCATCTTCCCGGGCGAAACAGAAGTAACACGGTGAGGCTTACGCGGTCAACCCAGGAGACTCAGCATGCCACTGTGACCGAAAGGCAAATGACATGGCATCAATTCAACGTCTCTTCACTAAAGCAACCCAATGTTACATGGTATATTTCTCCATGAAACAAAAAGGCCGGTAATGTGTAAAAAAAATAAAGAAAAATCACAGAAGACTCGAGACTAAACATACTAAGACATTTAAAAAGGCAAACAGCAAACGTAGGTTCCTACTCGATGCAACTGTCTCCCAGATCTTGCCCACAGATTGTGTTTAATTGCCTTGAAACATTAAACTATATTTGATAAATGGGTAACCTGAGGGTTGATAATGGATTTACAATCTGCCCAAACCCAATTGTTGTTGCTGTGTGTGTGTGTGTGTGTGTGTGTGTGTGTGTGTGTGTGTGTGTGTGTGTGTTTGTGTGTGTGTGTGTGTGTGTGTGTGTGTGTGTGTGTGTGTGTGTGCTGAGTGTGTGTGCATGTGCGTATGTGTGTCTGTGCATGTGTGCATACTGTGCTGTATCTCTGCATGAGAGGGAAATTGAGAAATTGAGTGAATGCACACATATCCGTGCACGTTCGGATATAAGCATGAGTGTGTTGTCTGGTCTATATGAATGTTTTTGCGCGTGTGTGTTTTGTATGTGTGCGTCACTTCGAATGTGTGTGAGACAAAGAGATTGTGATAGAGTGTGAGTATTGGCTTGGGGGTATAGTGTTATCGAGAGGCCATCTGTCTCCAGCTGGACCATTAGCTCCTCAGCTGTTCAGTATGTGCCACAAATCAGTCAGTCAGACAGGTACACACACACACACACACACAACGCACGCACGCAAACACACAGGAAAAGGGAATGACAGAGGCAGACTAATCGAGTTTGAAGTTAGAGGTCGGAAAAGGGGGGGGGGGGGGGGACCACCCCGCCCAGTCACGGCTATAAACGTCACCTCCAACCCATCAAAACACCCTGAACATAATACCATGTCGTTAGAGGAGTCTGGTCATTTTCTGTTCTTGCAGCATTCCTTTCAGGGTGAATAAGACAGTGTCGTTGTACAACTAATACAGAACGGATGGAGGTTCATAAACACCCGAGATCCTGGCCTGGGCATACACCAGTGAGCATATGGAAAGACCCTGGCTGCTGGCAGGTGGCTCTGATCTCCTGAACCGCGGCCCTGCCAAGCCCAGTGATGCTAGACAGAAGCCCCGACCACCGTCAGCGCCCAATAGCTAGTTAGCACTCCACCCAGCTCCAGTCTAGCTGCCCGTCCATGTGCGATGCCGAGTGTCGCGGCAGACACCTGAGCTAGCCCCAGGACTGGTCTGGTCTGGTCTGTGCCAGGGAGCCCTGCGAGTGAACGAGTCCACGCAGAGGGACATGAACACGGACACGAGGCGTGAGACAAACTGGCTACAGGAACTCCTTTGTACGGCTCTTGAGATGCCAAAAACAAAGAGACACACACAAGCACACACGGATACATGCAACATACAGACACACGTACACAAAGTGACTCAAGCGCATTTTTCGATTGTACGTTTGTTATGTATTTTAAGCAACTACAGGCAACCTTTTTGTGATAAAGAGTGTCAATGAATGTTATCTAATAGCACATTGTAATGCCTATCAGAGAATAAAAAAATCGCGGCACAGATTGGAATTTTCAATATTTCACACAAATTCTGTGTCACCGGGTATGATCCCCTGAAAAACGGACAAATTGCATTATGGCAGAGGGAAGTGTGTCACAAAGACCCCGTCCACATGTGGCGGCGTATTATTTTGACATTGAGTTTATATTGATGCATTTTGTTCTTTCGTCCAAATTCAAACGCCGTTTTTCGTCACTGGAAACAGAGGCTCAACCTTGTTTCAAACGCCGTTTTCAGCGATTACCTGTGGGGCCCCATTGATGTTCAGAGACAGAGGTTTTCCCTTTGTTACATCACAGCATGAGCCTTTAGGTCCTTTAGATGTCCAATGTTTACGTGTGGTATAAACTGTCAACTGTCAACGGTTGCCTTGGTAACCACTGACGCACCTCTTTTTTCCAGGCTTCTGATTGGCCATCATGGTTTGGCGTTCTCTTGATGCCCTCTCTTGGCATTTTTGTGTGGACAGAGATCCGTTTTTTTTTGCCCGTGCTTGTGTGGACAGAATCTTTTTTTTTTTAAACGAGGGAGAAAAAAGTTTTTAGAAATCCCCATGCACATTGTATATAATACAATTGGGTTATCCATATTCGGAGTAGTCATTGATCGTGCCAGCGACATGCAGTGACCACGATGTCTTCCTTGCAACGGTTAGGGAAAATAATTACACTAAGCAAACCGTGGTGTTTGCCAAAATAACCTCCTACAGATTAACTGCCTCTCGTAACTTCAAAAAATGTAATTTAATCAAATAGGAAGTTCACAAACTGCTAAACAATCTCCATGAAAAAGTGGCTGACTCTGCCCTTACAAAACACATTTTCAAACCCTGTCTATTTTCACCCCGATTTTCCCCTCTCTAGTTTTTCTCTTGCTATCTTCTGTATACTGTGCTTTCATTACTCCAGACCTCGCTACGTGGAGGCTCCTACATGTGTAAAGTGCAGAGCCAGCCGTTCTACTGCTCAGGAGCCCCGGGCGCTCACTCACCCAGCTGGCAGTCCGGCACCAGTAGCTCTCCTCACTCCCCATTCCGCTCTATCTATCTCTCCCTGGCATTTGTGAATGGTGCGAGATGGGAAGGGTGAATGTTCATAATGAGAGGTGGTGAGTAACTGCGGCATGATTCACGACTGTTCTCCTCCGACGGCAGCTCTGCTCTCGCTCTCTCTCTCTCTCTCTCTCTTTCTCTCTCTCTCTCTTGCTCTCTCTCTCTCTCTTTCTTTATCTCTCTCTCTCTCTCTCTCTCTCTCTCTCTCACTCCCTTCCTTCGTCTTTATCCCGCTCCTGTTCTCTGCCATGCTCTCTATATGTAGTGCTCTCCATCTCCCCACTGCTCCCCGTTCTTTCCCCCCCTTCCCGCCTGCCTCTCTGTAGCTGCCTCTCATGGCACAGGCAAGCACTGGGGATAATCTTTGCGATTCTGTCGTGACAGTAGGGGTGAGCTTGTTCCCCCTCGGCTGTAACAGGGCTGGAATACTCTGATAAAACCCCCACCTCAAGATCACTGGAGCTGGGGAGGCTGGGGATAAGGAGAGAGAGAGAGAGAGAGACTTGGAGTAGGAGGGTTTTCCAGCTGGGTAGATGGAGGCAGGGAATAGGAGCCTGGGGTGAGATGGAATGTGCTTCCTCCAATGGGAAGGCTGGAGCTTAAGATCAGTGACCGCTAAAGTCCTAAAAGCGTAAAGTCTGCAATAACGTTTCTATTGTGGGTGACGCGTCATCACAGCCAGTTTTGAAGTTGAATCGTATAAACCACTGTTGAATGTCCATTTGCTGTTACTGGATGAATAAAATATGATATGTTGGTACTGACATTTATAGTCAATACATTATATTAGGAAATGTACCATCCTGAGGCACAGTGCAAATTATTTAAAAATGCAAAAATTCAAACAATTGTTCCTACAATCTTTTCAATGCTCTCTTTCTGAAAAATGTGCTATGGGTTGGCACAGAGAACAGATCTGTCTATGGTAGTGAGTGTGTGTGTGTGTGTGTGTGTGTGTGTGTGTGTGTGTGTGTGTGTGTGTGTGTTAGTGAGTGCTCATACACATACATGAATGTTTGTATTGAGTGTGTGTGTCTGTGTATTCAAACGATAACTACAAAAGCTTCTGCCATTTGACAGATGTCACAATGGTGAGTTCTGGAACAATTGGAGAGAGGATTAACAACGGCTTAAAAAGCCTCATTTCATGTTTCTCTTTCACACTTTCACATAAAAAACAGACAGGGTGTATTTCACGTTACTCATATCTCTTCAAAGAAGTTTTACTCCAAAGCTTGTTACAGAAGACCAATTTCTATGGTATTATTATAATTGTCTTTAAAAATTGCCTTTGTGAATTCATTTTTATTTGTACTCTTAAATGCTGAAAAACTTTTAACAACCAAAATTTTTTCCTCTACTATTTTTAGCTGTTGTCTTTGAAAACAAGCCATGTTGATAAATGAGTGATGGAGAGAGCAAGTTTGCTGTTCTGTCCTCTTTATCACAAACATTTACGCAGACCCATATTCATCCCAACACAGATTACTATAATACAAAATAGACATTTACTTCTCACCAGCTTGCCCCTGTGCATTGGTAAGTGTCGGGTCTGGCGTGGTCCCTGTCACTGTGAGACTACTGTCTGTAGGCACGTCCATCAATGAGACTCAGATTTACACCTCCTACGCATCGTTCCTTCTGCCCCACCTGTTGATAGACACACACACACAAAAGAAAGAGAGAAAGAGAGAGAAAATGGAGAGAGAAGGGTAGAGGACAAAGAGAGATATAGAATTTGGTGTTTTGGCATATTGTAATATGCTAT
>JAVQJS010038580.1:0-25472 GCA_036024795.1 Galaxias rostratus
ACAAAACAGGTGCAAACAATAATCATTAAGGGCCACCCAAGTGAGACTAATAACCACTGATAAGGGAGCTGTCCACTGGCCGGTGCTGAAACTAGGACGATCCCTGGCGGCCCTGACACATTTCCCTCAAAGTTCTACACAAAAATGCACCGTAATGACAACGTGAAAAATGTTAAGTAAATGTATTAAAAAATTATTAAAAATAAGAAATCAGATTGACAGAACTATTCACAGCCTTTGCCATTTAGTCAGGTGTATCTCGTTTCCACTGTTGATTCTTGAGATGTTTCTACAGCTTTTATTGAAGGTCACATGTGGTCAATTCAGTTGTTTGGACAATATGTCTAATGTCTTTTAATCCTAAATATTGTTTTTAAAGTCAAAGGAGTCATCTGGGAAAAATTATATATCTGAGAGAAATAATATATTTTGTAACCCCAGATTTTAAGTCTTGGACATAAGCCTACATATTTGGACAGCAATTAGGAATGGGGCTCTTTGCTGAATCAGTGAGAGCATGTATCCCATTTTTTCATGTGTAACAGTAAAGTGGCTTTGATTTAAGCCCAATTCCAATTTCCACTTTCCACATCCCTTGGCCTTTGCATACAGATCTTCCCACAAATTGATGGTAAGAAGGCGTTCATTTGTCATTACGTGTGTATCACAAAGGGTTGACAAAATATTAACATTAATTACCAAGCCACTATACTTGCTAGTTAGCATGTGTATAGGGGCTAACTATAACACGCAGTTTATCATATAAACCTCGAACTGAAGCATCTCCAGGCTATCTGCAAGCCAATTTCTTTAAAAGAAATGGAAAATGGAATATGTTCTCGGATGACATACTCGATTTGGGAAAATGCTGAGTACCCCAAAGAGGTTACTAGACAATGATTCACACCCCAAAACGAAATTCGCCAACTTCCTCCTAGCCTCCTGACAGTATTACAAAAAAAATCCACATTACAATGCAAATAATGATTTAATCTTTGTGAAAAGATAGGATTCTAGATTTAGTTTAAAGTAGTCAGTATATAGTGATACGACTATAAGACAATAAGACTACTCTCTGAGCAGGAGCACTGGTTCTGGATTTCATTTCTTTCCACTGACTGGCGCTCCATATAAAAATTCCTTTACCTATGGGCCCATACAACCCCTAAACATTTTGGGGTAAATTTATCCGTGACAACTCTTACCTAATCGTGACTACTGTCACCGTGACCAGGTTCTTAAGTCAACACATTGGAATCAATGAAGCCTAATTATATTTGTTAATGGTCCTGCTAGACCAAGGTTTGTCGTTGTAGTTGAGGGACCAAACATTTTCCTGAGTGAGAGGGGTGAGGGATAAAGGGAGAGTAAAAAGAGTCACCAAAGGTTTATGAGTTGGCTGCCTGTCTTAAGATTGAATATGAAAGTTAAACACTGGTGGTGGACAATAAGACTTTGGATAAAATGTAGGTAATGGGAACGTGTTATGCTCTACACACAGTGTTTCCTGTGGGATCTTTTTCAGCATTGGCTGCTGGTCACTTCAGCAGCGACACAAGGGTTAATGTCACCCAGTCTGGTGACTCATCATCAAGACAGTCCGTGCAAAGAAATCCAACTACCCCCCCACCCTAAATATATATTTATGTATATAAAAATCCCAAAAAATCCAAATCCAAGTCGAATTTTTACTCAAAACTGATCTTTCATCTAGTTGCCTAATATCAATCAACATAATACCGTTGGTTTGGACTGTCAGCTAGATACATATTCCTAGTATGACATTGTAAAAAAACAAAAACATATTTATCTATATATTTATTATTTATTTGTTTTCAGGTCAACTGTTAAGCGTTTCAATAAAAGAAATCCCATTATCTTAGTGTGCTTCAGTGAGAAAAATAAACAGGCCTGTATAGTTAGTTAAGGGATCTCTATACCCATGTGTGGCAATGCTAGTGCCACCCCTCTCTTAGGTTGACACCAAGACGCGAGACAGATTGTGGTTTTAGCACTTCTCGTTTTTCTTTATTATTTGTGTTTTAATTTTGTACACTTTGTGCTTTAATTTCTCCACCGGCGCTCTCCCTTTCCTCGGTTTCCCGACTCCTTTTAAAACCCCAGGCTCACTGTTGGAAAACAATCAGAGGCAATCAGCGCAATTAAACAATTAATAATTATCGGCGCTGATTACCTCCACCTGTCAGATGTGGCAAATGGGTCCAAGAGCCGCTTCTCTCACTCTCTCTCTCTCTGCAGCCGACGCTCCAGCCACGCCCACTCCACCACACCATGTATATATGTATTTGAATTACCAGGGATTTTGGCCTTAAGAAAAGCACATTGAATTTCTTATGTGTATGAAATGTGTTATACAACAACATTTTATAAGATTGTGCTCATGGTTTTCCCTTCAAATCCAAAGTTAAATTTAACAATGTCTCAACTTAATTTGCAGCCAGCTGCTGTGCCCGTTCACCTGGTCTACATTTTATGTATCAACATTCATGTTAATGAATGCAAAGGTTTTTTTAAACTACAAGTTTGGCCAAAAAATTAGCTGGCCCAGCCTATAAGAACCTGGGATACTGCTCCAGGCTGTGTGTGTCAGATGCATGGAAAGAGAGAAATGTGTGTGTGTGTGTGTGTGTGTATTCACACCCATGTATGATTTAAAGATAGACAAGGATGTCAGTATGAGCTATAGGTAGTGCAAGACTTACAATCCTTATTCCCTCCTTTCTTACCCTCTGTCACCATGGTTACGATAGTAGGTTGCCAAGCGAGGAAGGCTCGGTATCAAGTAGTGGCTCGGGAAAGCTGAACACTGGCAAGAGCTCTTCTGCAAGGGGAACTGCGGCAGCGAAAAATGGAAAAGATGAGTTGCACAAGAGAAATGGTGAGATAGAGGGAGGGCTCCATCATATGTGAACAAATCAAAAAGAAGCATAGAACCACATACTTAAAATCTTCACATTACCAATTATCTAAATAATAAAATAAATCTTTCCTCCTCCATGATCTGCAACGCATTCACATTCACCCTCACATCCGCCGAATTGCAATTTTCACTTTCACTCAAAATCTAGATTCCCCTTAACCATTACATTGAGACTTAGAATGTCTACATCAGTTAGCAGAAGCAATAGTAACACATAGATTACCTACTTGTCCCCTTCAACAATACATATTACTTAGTGTTTTAAAAGTCGGAATCCCTTTCAGTCAGAACATCTACCCATAGTTTTAGCAGTTTATTGCAAAATATGGAGATAAACTGAAGTATGGGTCTAGGATCTGTGATGGCAGAAATTAGACTAAGTGCAATAGTAAGGCCTATGGATGAATCTTGTTTCAATACTAGACTGCTTGAACAGATTGTTTGTCATAAATTAGTGTGGAAGGCTGTTTTGTCTAAGAAGGAGATGTCTCCAAGAAGGAGTGTTAAATCTACATTCCTGTTAGGAACAAAAGGGTTCTTATCTGTGGTAAGGGTCTGAACTAGTATTGCCCTCATGTTAACAACTATCTGCTGACCTGAGGACCAGGGGGGCTCAGGACCCTGATGCCCACAGAAAAGAACTTCAGGAAGAGAGAGAGCCTAAGCAAACATCTGGAAGTTGTTTATTCCCCAGAGGGGGATGGCCTGGCAAGTATATAGATGAGTTGAATCTGAATGTTCCTCATCATTCCATTCGAGCAGGGTCTTTTCATGAGAAGTATTTTACATGTATCTGAGTCTTATTAAACCTTTGTATTCAGTTTTGATCTCACCGTGTCTTAAGTTCAGAAATCTCCCATAACACAATAAACATTTTAATATAAATGTTTGTGCTGCCATGTTGTTTGAATGTGACCTGAAATTAAATATTATTTGAAATTATAAAAGTGTTTTTGCGTGTGCTTGTATGTGTTAGTGTGTGGGCGTGTGTTTATTTGGGATTCACCTGAAATGCCCCCTCACTTCCTCCATTCTGGCCCATGTTGTTGTTAAGGAGCTGAGATATAAGGGTAGCACCAGGGAAGGGCAGCAGGGAGTCTTTATAGGAGTTTGCTTTCTTCAGAAGCTTCCTCAGAGTATTTGACTTCTCTCCATCGCCATTGGTTCCGCCATGACTGTAAGTGACCAGTGAGCAGTCTCCGTGGCTGTGAGAGACCAATGAGCAGTCTCCATTCTGGTCATGCAGTTGATTCATGGTGTTGAAAAGAGTGTCACTGACTTCTTCAAAGATGACACTACTCACAATCCTTTTCACCCCAATGTCCACGCGTGGCTTCTTGGTCTGTCTTAGTAAGGCGTTGCTGTCATGGTCCGGCATCACGCAAGCATACCAGCTAAAAAGACATGCTGAGGGACTCGGGCGACTATTAGGAAAAGATGGTCTGTACCCTTGGCCAAAGACAAAAACAGCAGAACACTTTGGATTTTAGCAACTTTAGAATTTAACTTTAAGTTCAGAAGATGTCCTAGGATGTATTCTGTATGCTCAAAGTAACAGCGTAAAATGCATTCCCATCCAAAAGTGAACTCGGTTCAGGCTGTGGGAGGAGAGATAACATCTCTCCGACTGGTGGTCTCTAGGAAGTGCAGCTCTCTTCAGACCTAAATCCTGGCCAGTTGATGACAACCGTGGAACATAATGAGGAAGGTCTTATCCGGATCTCAGGGGACACTGTCATGCCTGCTTAGTGCTTACACTTATCACATAATACATTCTGCTCAGAAAAACCTAAGATTTCACTCATTTTTATGTTAGTTTTGTGAGATTGCAATCCAAAACAAATGATGATTAAAAAAGATATCTCAAAAATGTATAATCTATTCAGTATTATCTTGACAAACATAGGTTCTATTCTGGCTACAGATTTTTTACATTATAATTAAAGTTATTACACTGACTGAATTTACTGAATTACTAGTAAACACATGTACATCATATGCCTACCTGAAAGACTTTGTTGAAAAAATATATTTTTAGAAAATGTGTTCAGGTCATGATTAGACACTGATTCTCTAAATAACATTAAAGACTATAAATGGCAATATGTAATTGAACTTCCATTGTATCCGATTTATTCATAAAGGAAACAGAAAAAATATCTGAATACATACATTTTCCAAAATCCTTTACCATAATAGTGCTGAGTTGGGGTATCTCAACTAAAAACTCTGGCTTCATTCAAAATGTTTATGCAATGATAAGAAAATCATACGCATTGACGATTGTCCATGTTTAGAATTCCAAAGCTCTGAATTGAATGGACCTGTCATGAACGTTTCCGCACACTGTCCCTTTCCATCGATCAGCTATTCATTTCACAAGGAGGGAGCGGTAGTGGTAAAGTGGTACGAATGATCAGAATGGCCTTCCCTAACTTTAACTACAGTTTAATTTAGTAAAGCACAGACTGAAAGAGGGTCCACGTCTGATGCAAACTGATGCAAAAGCGTGTCCGCGACGTGTGCATCAGCATAAAGCTCTGTGATAACCCAATGTCAGAGGTTGTGGGGATTGAATAGGCACGACAGATTGTTCCTTAATATCAGCAAATAACTATGACTTTAGAAATAAACAATATTTCTATCAGCAGAGAAAAAAGCTGTTAGCCCTTATTCACAGACGTCTCAACATTGAGGTTATTGAAAAAGTTCAACTGACCAGATGCATGTTGCAGCTATAACCTCCCAATAGCATCAATTTGTGAGAAAAAAACTCTTACAAAGTCAAATGACTTTTTTTGTCATGTTAGCCCATTTATCCTGCTCACACACACGCACACACACGCACACAAACACAAACACACGCACGCACGCATGCACGCACACACACGCACACTCACACACACACACACACGCACACACACTTTGACCAATTTACAATATGGACTCATACAATCTACAGTGAACTGCATAAACTGGAAGTAGTAACATTAACAATTAGCTAAGACTTATAGATTAATTGATTCAGCATATTAAGGAACTATTGCTTCCATTGGTAGGCCAATTGCAACATTCAATAAAAAATAATTATGTTGGATCAACGTGTTAGTAGAGGCATAGGTAGATAGTTTAATATTTGTAGGGTCATAATTAAATAAATGTACCCATCATGATCAGAATGAAAAGAAAACCTTGATAGACTAACAAAAAGACACTGTTTTGACTGAAGGTGGTAGAACCTTGGGAGTAAAGAAAAGGCTCCCCACAAAAATACAAATAATAGAATAAAGTGATGCTCAATTTCTATTTTAGAGAGAACATGAAAGAAAATGGCAGGCATGGCCAGAGGGTTAATAAAACATAATATATTGAGGAAAAACCTAAACTCGACTAATTCCGGGCGACTGTCAGTTGAATAGGCAGCCCTTAGTTATGTTGCCAGGATTTAATTTAAAAAAAATGCAAACAAGGGAAATTATGATACTCGTTATTTATAACAAAAAACATATATCCCACATGCTTTACACATTCGACATCAATGCGATGAGTCAGACATTGATGAGACAGACCTTCTACGAACCAAACTTGAACATCTAAGTAAACACTACTTTGAACAACATAACCTATAAAAATAAAAAAATTTACTTTATATTTCCCAGCACTCAAAAGTTAGTTGAGAAAAACTGCACATTTTAAATCCTTAAACGTGTTGTTTATAATGAAATACACTGAGAAATGTAAGAAAAAAATCACCTTAAACTTTCCTGATATCAGGAACAATGTATTCGTTTGGTACACAGTACATACAGCCAACTTTAACATTCAGAAGAGACTGTGTGAGGAAGTAAGGAAAGGGAATAACTCATTAGCCTACTTACGTGGTGAAAGATAACACGTTGAAAGTTCTATCGGGAGAAGACCAGACGGCTAATCGCAATTCTGCGCATTGTTTTTTTCTTGGCGTTGTAAGGAAATCAAATTAGTTAAAGTGAAAGAGGGAGAAAGTGCGCAAGAGACAAGGAGAGATAGAGAGAGAGAACAAGAGCTATAAATGCACTGCGAGACGGGCAGAGTGAAATCGTTTCTCTTACGACTGTCAATTGTACTCGACTCGAAGCCATCCGGTGTCACTTTAAGACGCGCGTCAAGCTTGAAGAAGAAGCATCATCATAATCCTGAGGAGTGATGTAATATTTGAATCTGACCAATAAGGAACATCCACTGGATTTTAGAAGAAGGCCTACCACGAAATGCCAGAACCGAGAAACTGGATAGGCATCACAGGTCCTTCTACCGATTTACGTTCACGGAAAGAAAAAACTAAAGAACAAGAAACTTTGTTATATGCTTCGATTTGGTCTACTCTCCAACATGGCACTTGATTATGCCTATTATTCGGGCAATCAAAAGAAGAACATTTTAAACTCACAAAATGACTGTTTTAGCCGGGGTTTTTCAAGTTTATTATTCTGAACGTTTAGCAAAGTGTAGGTTAACTCCATTGTACACTGCAGCCTATGAATCATGCATGTTGGTAGTAATTGAAGTTGACTTGTCTCACATTGGTAAACACAGAAAACAATCTGAATTCTAGGTTATTGTGTGAGAGTCGTGCGCATCATCTATTCCCATGTAATCTTTTACGAATAAATGACAGTGAAGGGCTAACGTGCTGCCTCATTAGCTGAACACACACCACGTCCGTATCAGCAGAACTGCAATTTACCAAGCTAAATGCTGTTTTCTAGTACTTGACCTATGTCTCGACAAATGATGTATTTGAAAGGACCCTCTACAGGACTGTGCCCGATCCCTTTCTTTAGTCTGTATGGATGATGCAAGAAGCAAACTAGGTGAAAAAAGATACATTTTGTTTCGGGGAGATAAGACATTGTGAACAATTTGAAAAAAATGCCCTATTGGCCCTTCGTGGGCGTGCGTATGGCTTATACAGCCAACATATATACCATTCAACCCTTAAAAAAATCGCTTGAATAATTTAATAAAATAAAATAAAAAATGATAAAATGTTGTTGTTCTTTGATTAGCTTAAATTATATCAAATTACATCCTAAATTTAAAACATTTCTGTAAAAAGTTTGTGAAGTTCCCTGATTGGTACAACGTCTCTGATGAAAAGCTTGTCCATAGATTAAAGATCTTGTGTCTTTTAATCTATCAAACCATTGTATGTGTTTGTTCAAGATTTGGAAATCGCATATTTGTTCAAAAAAGCAAGTACAGAAACTTAATTGAAATTCTTTTTTTGGGGGGTGGGGGGATGTTGGGGGACCTGTTCCCAAATTCTGTTAGAAAATGACTACAATGAAAGCAGTGAAAAGGGGAGAACGTGATATCCAGCAAAAATCCGCAAGCTCTATCTAGAATTTAGTTACTAAACCTGAATTACTTTATTTGATAGATTAATTGATTTTAGGATACATATGATCGATAAGCCCTCTCCGAATTTTTTGAAAATAGTTGGGTGTCGCCGGAGCTTTGCCACACAAAACGTCCTATTATATTTGCAAATGTAGTTACTGAATGGGCATTATTGCAATCAAATTATTCTTTAATTTGACAGTGAGGCGCAAAGTTGACTAAACCGATTAACGGCGACATTGACGCCTGCTTCAACGTGGGGCCAGGCCTGTGTGCGTGCGTACGTGTGTTAATGCGCGCGCGCGTGGGCGTGCATTAGACTGCTAGAAACATTGGCCAATCGTCAGAACAACAAAAGCTTATTCACGGTATACATTCACCTCATTTAAAAGTGTTTAACAATACCACGAATACTCTAATGCCGTCGAGCGCACAGGTGTCAAGAGTAAAAGAACTGCACTGAGTGGTCTGTGTGCCACACACATCGAAAGTGCAATAGTCTGCAAGGGGCAAGAAAATCTAGCATTTTTTTAAACAATGGCTATTGGACTTCAAACCTTGACCAATTCTTAGCGCTTTATTGAAGGGCTAACGTAGATTGGATTAGATATTGCTATATTGATTCCAGAGGGAAATTATTTTGTAATTGATTTGCCAAAGCATATTAATAATCACAAGAACAAATACATTTATTAACATAATGTAATGGACAGCATTTGACTTCTCTTCAAAAACTTTAAAATTCAAGTCTTGCCATGATGCAATTGACGGTAAATAAAAATATAATTGATGTTTGAAAACATAATCAAAGATCAATTAATGCCATCTAGGCTTGACCAACTAAAAAAAAAATCTGGTTATATTGTGTTAATATGTCATCTGAATATGTGCTTACATGGCCTTTATTATGGATTGCCTCAAATCAGCAGGTAAACTGGCATTATGATCAAACTGTTTGTAGGGGGCTCTTCATCTCTGCTGCAGTCTGGTTCTGCAGAAACACATTAAGGTATATTTGTGAGATGGCTAAGTGTCCACTTTACGAGGCATGGGGGTAACCTATTTTTTGTTTCAGCCTGGAGATGAGAAGATGAAATAGTGTAAAAGACACTGCAAATGTCAAAAAAACATCAGCCCCATTACAATCTGAACCATAAAGCAAACACATGATCAACCCCCCCAACCCCACCCCTGTAAAAATAATACCAAAAAACCTTATCATAATACTTGTTGGCAGGTGGGGGTGGGGCCCGTTTGGACAGCAGGCCCACATGCATCGTGGGGGTTTACTTTACGGCCCTGGTCATCATCGACACTTCAAAATGACCTACAAAGAAAAAGGTTGGAACTGTAAAGTCACTTTTTGTGCGGGTGGGCTTCTCATCTCACTGTGTAGCACACAGACAGCATTGACAGCTTTTTGCCTTGCCTGATCTTGTCAACTCTTTATTAGTTCCTGTTAAACAACTTGATTGGACAGGGATTGCATTTAATTTTAGCACCATATTCAACTGAAAATCCATCCCCGAGCAGATGCATTCTATGGCATCTGAAATTAAAAATACTATTTGGATTTTTTTTAACAAACTCATCAACCAGCCAGACACAACTACGAAATGCCAATGTCATACCTTTAATCACAGATTTAGATTTCCTGCATTTCTAAAATTAACTCCATATAATGTGCATTGTTATGTAACTAATGCTTCCCAGCAGTCAACGCGGTATTGATGTACGAGTGTCAACTCGCTGCTCTTGGAGTTAACAGGTTTTCTCCCTTCCTTTATGGACAGGCAGCTCATTGCCCCCGGAATTCACAGCTGGCGCACTGGCCTGAAGACGATGAGCTGACGGATGTCGCTATATATCAGTCCTTCTGAGCTTCAGCACATCTTGGAGCTGTCCCTGGTGCTGACCTCCTCAGGGTCTGTAGTGGCAGAGGCTGTAATGGTCGTCTCGATCTCTGGTGCTATCCATGGTGCTGGGGTTCCTTTCAGGGTATGATGACATCTGGTGTCTTTGTTGGCCAGGCAGGGGTACGGCAGTAAGGTCCACAGGATAATGTATTAACATAGGCAACCTTCCTGATACTTTTAGGCTATATGCTTAACCACCCACCTTGTGGTGATGGCACTTTTTTCCATGAGATTGTCTGGCTGCATGTTGAATATTTCACCCACGTACAGGATGCAACTAACATGCATTGTGGTCATTGTTATGAGGGACACATAGATCTACATCCACAACTATGCTTAACAATAAATCAGTGAGTGCATTACATGGATGTGTTCAGGCACAACTCTTTTTACATACAGTGCGAAAACAGAAACATTTCAGAACTAATTAGAACAAATACTAGAAACCCAATATATTCAATATCCAAATGGCCTCTTGACAATTCCACTTGCAAGTGGAAAGGAGGAAAGGGACAACAATGGGAAGGAATATTTATTGAAGATGAGCCAGAACTAATTTAATGGAAGTCGCAAGACAAGTGAATAATTTTAATTGACAAGGACAATGTAAAGCTGAGACATGCAGGAGGAGAAAAATTAACTTGAAGGAAACTTTTGTTCTTTTCTAGGACACTGATTGATGGAAAATCTTATGTTTTCAGGGATGGCAGCGAGAGAGGATATTGCAGTCTGAGGAAACTTTGTGGGAGGTCGTCACAGTGAATTAAGCTTTCCAGGAGACTAGACCAAACATTTCTCGCATGCCCATGCAAATGCATTCAGTTGTATTCTTATAAACACTTTAAATGTAAAGCCAGGCAAAGGCTTTATAACACATCATATATTGTACTTTTCTAACAACTATTACCCAGTGCATTATTTTTTCATTTTGCTTTGCAAAACGACAACATGAAAATAAGGGGCAGCGCAGTGGCTCACTGGTGTGCTCACAGCAGGAAGGACCTGGGTTCAAACCCCAGCCAGCCCCTGTCTTTCCCGTGCGGAGATTGCATGTTCTCCCTGTTTGTGTTTAGGTATTTAATTGTAAATCTGCAGGAAAAAATAAGGTTACCAATCAAATTACAATATAATAAAACCCCAGCTCTATGCGGTGAAATCAATTACTACATTTAGTTGGTACATTAAAGTGTCTCAGATTTTCTTAATTTAACTTGACCCATGTACCACATGTACAAACAACAGTGGAATGGACCAAATGTAACCTTGAGGTACATCACATTAAACTGGTCAAAGAGGACACAAAGCTATCAAACTCAACTGAGAGTTGCCTATTTGAAAAATATGACTCGAAGCTATTTAAGGCTGTTTCTAATTCCCACACAGAGGCAGTTATTTATAATTGTATGATCAATGGTTTCATACACAAGCAGCTCAAATTAAGGAGTACTAAAGTGTTGGCCAGCATGAGCTGGCAATAGAAAATTATTTGTGGCTATGAGTACTTGTATTGTAATCTTTCAAATCAAAATGTTCTGCCCAAAATGTCAATCAGGAGACAATAAACTACTCTCTAAAACCTTTAATTTAAAGGGCAGTTAGGAAAAAGGTTTGAAATAGATTAGTACATATGCTTTCAGACTAGGCTTTTTGAGAAGATACTGGACATATGCTCGTCCAAAATAAGAAGCCACTACCCTAGAACTGAGAAGGCTATTAATTAGAGACATTGTTTGGACAAATTGCAGAGATGACCTCCTTTAGTAATCTATTAGGAACGAGAACTAAGGACTGGTTTTTCCTGGCTCAAAATGAGGCAGAGGTGGTACAATCGTGATCACGTGAATACACATGCATGTGTATTATGTAATTTAATGACTTAAGCAAATCCTGTTTACAAGTAACTTATTTTAGTTAGTAATAATAATTTGATTAAAGAAAATTAAAATTATCACGTTAAAAAGTGACCCAAGCATATTTAGTAGCCAGCCAGCATGAAAGATTCACCATGGTACGGGGACCTGATTGACGTAGAACCCCTATTCATTATTATGAAGGACAATTAGACTTCTTGTGCGTTCTAGACTACAATATGTACCAACAAAACTTTTCATAGTAAAAACATACTCCTGATTAGAACTTGGGTAATTAAGAAACATCTGACCAAATTTTTTAATAAAAATTTGAATAAATTGACCGCTACACTGAGTTTCATCAAGCCTGTGCATTAGTTTAAATATTATAACGTTATTTAAGTTTAATGTTTACTCTTACTTTGTACAGCGTCTTTGAGTGTTTTGAAAAGCGCTTTATAAATATAAAGTATTATTATTATTATTATTATTATTATTATAACGAACCTATCCTAAAATAACAAAACATTTGAATCCACTCCACATTCATTGTGTGCGAGTGGCTTACACTGAATTTACCCACCAGGTTTTGTTTATTAACCGTTCAGTGACAGAAACAACGTCGCCCAGAGGCAAAGGCAGGCAATGTTTAGTGAGCTACCCGCAAGCCTGGTTTATACTTCTGCATTGTGCTTCTGCAACCATTAACGTCTGTTTTGCTGAAGTTCGGACGACCATTCGTCTGCAATCTTCCACAGGTTTGCTGGGAGGCAGTGTCAGATTTTTTAATCCCCAATGCACAAAAAACTGTTAGTTGTTGGTCAACTGTTATTTGGGTTGGGGTTAGAGTTGGGTTAAAAGACTACAACAAGTAGAAGGCCATCCTTCATGTTACCCTGATCCCTGTGACTGTTACAGCCAACCGTTTCTTTACAACTTGTTACTAAAGCATGGTCGACGAGATCCATTTCCTTGAGGGTGGTGATTTAATTTTCTAAGATTTCTGTGTTTTGTGGTCCACGGTGAATGGCCAAACTAGATTCGAATGCCAAGCTTGAAAAATTTAAACAATGTGCTGCAATTTGAAGTGAAATATTTACCTAAAAGGTAGGGTAAAATACCCCTTATCTCTATGGAGGAACAACCTTGACGAAGCAAGTTGGATTTAGAAAAATATAGTGTCAATGACAGTTAGAAATAAAAGCAGGAATATTCACTTAAAAAATAATGTACTGCTAATTAACAGGTGGACAAATAAGCACTCTGTCAACACATTTTCCCTGCTAAAATCTTCCTTAAAGTATTCAGTATAATAGATTATCTGAATATTTACAGTTATCAATTGTCCTAATTCTAACACTGCATATTCTGATAATCTGCCTTTAAATAATTTATATGAATGTAAATAAACATTTGCTAGCTTTCCATTTCCATTCAGCCAATGAAACACTTAGGTAATTGATTTATTTTTGTTAGTTTTTGATAGAAAAGTAGCAGACAAGACAAAGAAAGACAAGTCAGCCAGATAAATTTAAATCAATCATTGTTGTTGTTTGAATTAACATCGTTCATATTTAAGACCCCTTTTACTTTGGAACATCATCGTCCATCGTTCTACCAACTTCAAAATGGTGTTTAACATCACATTTGTGCATCATGCTCACGCATGACCCGATACCTGGTTCATATCTATAGGACAACCAGGGGCCAAAGTTAAGACTGTCAGAAAATTGTAACTTTGACCCAATGGCGAGACTAGAGGAATGGGTATATTGAAACCAAAAGTGTTATATTTCTATTTGATATAAATATCT
Source organism: Galaxias rostratus (assembly GCA_036024795.1). Classification (NCBI taxonomy): domain Eukaryota; kingdom Metazoa; phylum Chordata; class Actinopteri; order Galaxiiformes; family Galaxiidae; genus Galaxias; species Galaxias rostratus. Next base: position 13,904 of record JAVQJS010038580.1, read on the forward strand.
ATCATCCTGCCAAATTTCATAAAAAATTTGCTTTATCAAGTTGATGAAATGCTGAAACATTTCGGAACAATACAATGGCAAAAGTGTTCCGCAGCTTCACTGCTCAGACCACCAGTAAAACATTGTGGCACCTGGGGGATAATGACAGGACACATTCAAGGCTTATACAGTGTTTGTATTCGGTCATGTGCTATGTCCTCTATAGAGGCAAACTTTGCTTTCACGTAATATACAGGTTTGGCCCAACATGACGAGAGACATGAACGCATAAGGATAGCTTGTAGCATGGCAGCATGGAAACCTGCGTTTTCCACAATTGAGTAGGGCAAGAGGTTCTGGCAAATCATTTGACCCAGAGTTTCTGTAATTTGATTGGCAGTCAGATGATGGTCTGGTTACAGTGTATTTAAGTTGAATGCAGACATTATTTGTGACAAAGAGGAGGTTGGTTGGGGCTGTTTATTAGCCCTTGCTGGGGGGCCTGGACAGAGACGGTCACAAGAGGCCTTATTGTGGCTGTGTATCATCCCTTGCTAGGCGGGCCTGGGCAGACAATCACAACGGAATGTTTGAAATGCATATGGTTGTGGATTACAGATGCTGATAGGTCTTTCACACTCCTGCTTCGGCCAATTGTGGCTTTCCTCAATTTGCAGATTACTCTGTATTGGTTGGGCTGATTGTAAAGTGCTTCCAGATGCTCTTGTTGTATTGTCGTTTGGTTTTCGCTTGTGTTGCTGCAGAGTTCATTACTAGCTTCACAACCCACTTGTTGCTGTTACTTGAACATGATGCTATTTAAATGATTATAAAATACTTGGTGCGTTGTTAGTGTTCACCAAGTTACTTTTCCAAGAAATCTATGGCTGATACATATACGTTAAATCACAATTCTTTAAACAGGAGGAAATTATCAAATACGGCTAAAAACTGGTTCTAAGCTTAATTTGTATGTATTGGTTCCGGGGGGTAATCTAGCTCCCCATCATTTCAATAATGATAAAGTAGGCGTAAAGGTAGATAAAACGACTAGTGATTGAAACAAAATATTTTGATCTTGTGGCCACCCTCTTCAATATGAAGCAATTTGAAGAAACATAACAGATCATGTTCAGACATGTCAGTCATTTGTAACAACTATCACCTTTAGATAGAAGAATTGTCTGATTCACTCACAAACTTAAAGAAAGATTTATGTGATTATTTTAATGCACAAACACACACACAGCAAAATAAACACACCTAAATGAAGTGTGCACAATGATAGTAAAAAACTGTCATTTAACAACAAAGACCCCATCATGCCCCTCCACCCGCTTTCCCCCTCCCTTGTTCTTCTCTTCGTCCAGTATAACGTGTAATTATGGGAGGATAATTACTGTAACACATACACACACACACACACACACTCAATCCAGTATCAGTGTATAATTACAGACAGCAAAGCACCACCAGCAGGAGTAATTGCCAAAGACTGAACACGTGTTGTTTCTGGTGTTGTGGTGCTGGTGTTTTTAATGTTGTGAGTAAACAAAAAAACAAGCTGGTGGAGGGGGGTCAGTGGACAATCTGGCCATATCCTTGACTAGAAATTATACTCAATTCCTCTCACCTACTCACACACACAGTGCCCTGCAATCACCTGAAGTAGAAAATTAAATAGAGTGAGCTTTTTTCTAGCTAATTGTTGGGTTCTACTCAAGAGCTACCGCAGCGTGCCAGATGTTTTGCTTCAACTCTTGGTTTGATATGTTCCCACAAGACGGCTATAAATATATATACATATACCATGTGTTGTATCAACACAACAGGGTTCTTTTGGAAAATAAGTCTTATCTGGGATAAGGCATATACCTGCTCAAAGTGCTCTTTACAACATCTCAACATCTTGGAAATTGATTTTCACAAAAAGTACTATTTATAAACTACAGGATATACCCACCCCCTACAATTTTTGTATTTTCTTAGGAGGGGCCAACAAATGTGTTCTCTGTCTGCAATGTCAACCTACTTTACTTTCTCACTGTATGTTTTATTGGCCTCATTAACATAATGGCTCAATCATCATTGCCATGCAATCTCTTCGGTAGATATTAATATATATTAGGATTTTTGTGTAACCTGAGTTTTGACCTGGGTGCTTTAAAGTGCAAGGTAGTTATTTAATACTTTTCAGAATTAGACCATGACATAAAATGTGGAAAAAGTGAAGCACTGTGAAACTTTCTCGATGAACTGTACATCTGGAGATTGCAAGGTCATTTTAGAGATCAAAGTGTAAGCTTCCAGTCAACGAGTATTGCTGGAGCTTTTGTCAAAGTTGTACCTTTGAGATAATACAGTATATCAGAAAGAGGACACTTGAGTACTGGCTTGATAAGCCTTGACCCAGTACATTCGACAACATTTGACATGGTGTTCCATGTTTGTTGCCTCATGAATTTGAAACAGTTTCATCAGGGTATAAAGCTTCTTTATACCGAGGCCTTGGTCAATGTGTAGTTCAGTAGGTCAGTAAATATTGGAAGAGGGATTAGGCAGGAGTGCCCACTATCCGGGATACTGAATGCTGTAGTGTTTGAGCCATTGTTAGGTCTGGTGTTGAAATAAGTGAATCTCTGTCCTCACAGATGACGTATGAGATGCATGGTATGTCAGGGGCCTGAAGAGCACCATGAATATTTATGAGACATTCTCATCAGCCATGTAAACTGAGGTAAGAAAGAAAGATTGATACGTAGAGCTCGGATGCAAAGAAGCCCCCACATTGCCCGCAGGTTTAATGGGGACGCAAGGAATAAAGCTAAATCTCTACTTGTGTTCACAATCTTTGATATAAAATTACTGGTAAGGGATGGTGCCGACAGCAGAAGTAAGCCTGGCAAAGTGGCAATGGATAATGAGTGGAGTCTCAACCAGGGTTAGTGTGCTGATAATAAACAACTTGACAGCATTCACTTTATCAAGCTTTCTGGCAGTTCTATCCCACAGCTCATCTTCGAAGCGAAACCAAGAGGAACCGTTACCGAGGGAAGCAGCACTGTGCCATACATTGCAGGAGGGGAAAGCCTGTCTACTATTTGACTAAAGACTGTTGTATCGATCCGCTTCTACGAGTTACATTAAGCATGCTAACAGCTAAGTGGCTAGCCGAAGCTTACTAAAAGTTGTACCTGACAGCTTCTTAGCTGAATCAAGTTAATTGTTGCAATTATACAGCTTAACTTCAGCACATTTTTCAATAAGGGAAATCTTCTTGCCAACTTACTATATGAATATATGTTATATTCTGGGGGGTTTAACACATTAAAGGAGGAAAAGGGTGATACATTAAAGATGATATGAGTAATTATTTGTAAAAAAAAAAGAAAAAAAAAAAAAGATTAAACATTAAAAATAGATAAATATAGATGGTCGAAAGATTACGATCATGATCATGATTTTCCCATGTTGCTCTGTATAAAATGGACAATTCATTAAATGAATAGACATTTTGGTGGGTAATTTGTATTACTTAAACAACAAATAATTTCGTTTTACACAAAGAACAAAATACAGTCTCTTAATTTTTGCACTAATTTCCTTCCTTCCTTCCTAAAATCCATTTATCATGGTAGAGTGTATAGCTGATTATCCCAGATGAACTTGTAGATCTTGGAAACAAAAGCACATGGATTTCTCCTCTTAAACGGTTGCATTTAGGTTCCACTGCTTTAACATTTAATTAGGTCACAGCGAGGGGTGAAGAAACGTTTCTCACACTTCCATTTAGGAGTGGATATAAAGTACTCCTTGAAAACATCTTTATCATTGTGATCACTCCTACGTTCACTAACGATGGATGCCACTACAGATCCCTGGTTTTTGACAGCCTTTTACCTCATATTTCCAATGCATATATTGTATTCATGAATTGTGTCAAATTATTCTCTTCATAGCTATTAGAAAATTATACTTCAGTCACCAAAAAGCATGTTTGAGCTAATGCTTCCGCCAGTGCTCCGACCGAGGCACTAGCATAGAACTGCAGCTGGTCAATTTCTCCCAATAGGGCCAGGTAGCCACCGCAAAAAAAATAGTTTAAATAAAAAAATCCTTTTTTAAATGCTGAAATTGGTGCTGGGGTACTTAGATAAGCTGAACGTCTCTCTATTTCAAATGATGGCGGTCGCAGAAGCGTGCTGCTGAAGGGACGCTCTTAGAAGGCCAGTGAAAGTAGTCACTTTGTGAAAATCTTCGGCCTCTGCAAACTTCTTTAAATTAGATATCTGTCCATGCCAAATGGATGACTAAACAAAGTGGACTCATTGAGATTGAACGTGGAAGCAAGTAATACAACCAAAACTCAGAACAAAACAAACCAGCCCCTTCCCTCCATTCCGAGATATGACAACACAGGGAAACACAATTAGAAAAAAATACATAAGAATATTTCCAGCTAATGTTAAAGCAGATAACCCCGTCTGCGCCTGACTGAAAAGTCAGCAAACATACTAAGTCTGCACATAACCAATCACACAATACAAACTCACCTCTGTGTTTTTGGAATGGGTACTGCCTATTGTCTCCATCCCAACCTCCATCTGGGGTTTGTTAGACTTATTTATCAGGAGAATGACTGATGCAGTCTTGCGCATGTTGACTTTGAGCTTGTGAATCGCTTGTAATAAGTTATAAGGGAAGAACGCTTTACAAAATGCATATCTTGATCACGCCAAATTGAAAAGCAATTCCATCATAATTCAAAAAACAGAGTTTGAAGACAGACTAAAATGTATCACATAAAATATGCGGTATGTAAGTAAAATGTTCTATTATTTTTGCATCTATGACCTACCTCCTGGCAAATATCAATAAATCATATGCTCTGAGAAAAGATGTGCTCTATAGGAGTGCCCTAGGCCCTGTATTCAGATACAAATCTTTAGAACTTTTGTTAGAAAGGATGACTAACTGCCTGTCAATCACATTGCGTGCACACTCCTGGTAAAAAGCTCACTCATAACGGATCATTTTGACCCAAGTACACAGACAGGTGTAAATAGGATTTGAAGGGAGGGACTTAGAAGAGGGATAGAATAAATCAGTGGCTCAATAGGTTTTGCCCTGTTCTTTGGTTTTACATACAACACCTTCAAGTACCCCCGCCAGTGAAAATTAAGATTATAATGTTAGTGTGTTCTTGTGGCGTTTTCCATGTGCTACAATCGGGAGCAAAATGAGCAGAGCATTTCTGTTTTGAAACTGCAGTGCACCATGGACAGTCTCAATTTAGTGAGTTCAGACAAGTCAGATTTGTGACATCACACATTTTTAAGTAAACTTTTTAACCAACCATTGTCAAATATGCTCGGAGGCAAAGTAATTTTAGATTTATTTCAATAAAAAAAAACAATATAATGAATCTTAGTAAATTATTATCATAAATATTATAAACATTTTGGAAAACTGTTGCATGAAATCGCAAACACACAAACACTGCAGTCATAGTTTCTCTATAAGAATATGAGATATTTTTCACCCATTTAAACACATTGTGTTTTCGTTTAATTGAAATCTGTATATTTTGTTTACTTTGAAGAGAAGATCACTATTAGGAGGAAAAATTATTTTGTAATTTGGGATTTGAAGTCACACTTAGATATTTTCAGACTGGCGTCCTAGTCCACTCAGTCATTGCGATAGCGCTTTTCTCTCTGTTTTTCAATTAAAAACAAGGTTGAGACACTAAAGAGACACCACAAAATAGATTAAATGAACTCTGCAGACGTTTTGTTTTCAATTTTGTATCTCCCTGTCTTATTAAAGGTTGTCTACTCCAAAGTGCCAACGGCTTTCATTATAATAACATAACTGCCTAACGTAGTTTGATCAACTCTATTTATTTTTTGTTCAAAAGCTCCTCCATAAAGGTTTTTTCCTATCTTTGAACCTTCTAAAATGGGAATATGAATGAGAAATAAGGAAAAGCCAAAATATTTGTGTTGTGTCCCTGGCTGTTCCTTTCACGCTTTAAGTGGAAACATTAATATGAACATTCCAGACAAGATAATTCTGTTTTTTTTGAGGAACTAAAGAGCCCGCCAACGTAAGATGGCAAATGAGAAATGTAAAATTGGTTTACTCTCTTCTTCTAATCAGTCTCCTTCTCACCCTCACTGTACAGCCACTGTTTTGTTTTTACATCCACTGTTTTAATTTTATAACCATCATTGCTCTTTTTAAAAATCCCTCAACCTCCCTTTAATTGTAAATCTCTGCATGTTTTCTCCCCTGTTAATATCTTTGTATTTGCAGTATTGTTGTTTGTTTTTTCTTTGTTCATGACAAGCAGCGATAAATGAAGACGAGCAAACAGAAGCAGGTTTTTTATGCAAACTGTGTGTGTGTGTGTCTCTCTCTGTAGGGAGGTTGTTAGGCGACTAGCTTTAGCACTCTGATAGCATTGTTAGCCGGGAAGCCTCTCTCCACTCTGCTGCACTTGCATCGGAGGACGTCCATCTAAGACCTGACCAGAGACAGGAGGAGGGGAGACAACGGCGATGCCAAACCAGGAGGACGGCTCTGGAGGGGGGTAGCCGGGAGAACTGTAAAGGGAGGAATGATGGTAGGCTTTGGGCCAAGGTCCTGACTAAGACCCTGTTCCGGCCTGCCAGATGACCCATCAAGGGGCCTTCAGCCTGGGCAAAATTGCAGAGAAAGAGGGACTCTGTCAGGGGCATGGTCTGCAGCAATGGCAGGCCTAGATTAAGACCTTGGTTCAGAAGCAGCACAATGGAACAGAGAATGCAGGCCTGGCCTTCTATTCATCACAGTCCATCAGAGAGAAAACATGAATAAATAGATGAGCAGTAGACTACAGTTCTGATAAAAGAAGAAAAAAAACATTTAAATAAGAAAGGCCAAAAATGAAAATGAGTCATTTTATTGGCTTCCGTTGGTATGCAGAGAATAAGTGATTGACATGCAATCATTCGTTTTTTTTTTTTAAGTGACTACATCCCTCTCCCACTTAAAGCAGTGGACAGACTTGTATGGCTTTTAAAAATGAATTGCAAAATTACAAACATTATGTCTAGTAACTGATTGTTTGATCAGTAATTCTCAAATATTAACAAAGGTACAAGTTGCACATGTATATGTTGGTGTGGAAACTAAATACAACATTAAATGTGGGTACTCGTATGTTGTCCTATGTTGTTTGTAAAATTTAAGATTATGATTCGGTATGAATTGAGGATGAGGTAGACCAAAAAGGACACACATGTGCTACATCCGACCAGTCAGCAGCTTCAAGAGCATGCCATCCAATCAGAGATTGTGGGGGTGGGGTGAGGACATGCAATGGGTTGTGCTTACTGTTGTTTATATGTAGGCTGCTTTTGCTTCAAATTCTAGCAGACAGACCCAAAAAAGGCAAACCAGTACTTCCGTTTATTTCAGTAAATGGACCAAACGAGCACTGTTGAACTATCTGTCATTGTCAAGATACAGTAGGAAATTAAAGGTGTCAACCTGTGCGATTTTTTCAGATTTCTATAAAGCAAATCATAACAAGATTTGATGGATCAGGGATATGATTTTGGGATGGACGAGACCACAGGCTGACCTCATCAATAAGTAGAATAAGTATAAAAAAGTGCTATCGTTGGTCCAACCAACGGTTGACAATACGGAAGTCAAAGATCTTCCACGTGATAGATTTGGGAAATAAACACTCCAAAAAATGTGCCTCGGGTGGTGGTTTGAATAACCTCCCTCCAAAAAATTCATAATTTGTTATCTCAGCATTTGACATCTCTAACCATAGCCAAATGTTATGTGCATTTTGACATTCTTCAGGTTTGCATTAGCGTACTGTTTTCTGATTATTTGCATTGTTCATCTCCGACTCGTCTTCACTTACAAGGCACTAATCATAAATCAGAGCTCCATCTGTCAGCTCCAGCTGCCTTGCATCTGTCAAAATGAAGAGCTATATACAGCGTTTCCACTGTACTAACCGGCTGTTTATATTAGATATTACAAAGTATTTACAAAGCCCCACAAAATTCAACTAAACATGGCTAAACGTATTGACATGACAAAGTAAATCATTTTGTTGCACCTGCTTCAGGTCAGATCCAACTTCTTTTGAAGTTAATCTGCTATCATCCCAGTGGACCATGTCCTAGGTATTAGAAGATTCATGTAGAATAATGTTTATAATTTTGGGCAGTTTATGATGCAAAAAGGTTTAGTATGGACAAAACTAAAATATTCAGAATTATAAAACGGTGCATACACACTTCCTACATTGGTTTTCTTTGGCTCACGTCAGTGCACGTCTTGTCCCACCCTTTTAACGCCCATAGTTGCCTATAAATAATCAGTGAAGCAACCTTCATTAATATTCATTCATACTGAATGCCCTACTGCGTAACACATGGGTGTGGTCATCTTCCTGATTGCACTTGACATTGCCACCATCACCATTGACAGTTTAAACTAAGAAACATGCAATAATAATTAAACTGTGTGCACTCTCATTTGCCCAATAGAGACAACAAAAATAGTATTCGTTTTAAATGTTGTTTGTCAGAATGTTTTCCTTATTATGCGTAAGATCCGCCAGAAGCTTTAAAAAAGCATGCTAGGCAGTGTTCATCAAGTGCTTCGACATCTTTCGCCTGTGATAAGCCTGACGCCCTTTCAAAACTCCAGGGTACTTCTGAACCATCCGCAGGGAAAATGTATTTGTTGCATCCTCTGGGATTATTGCTCTGGTTCTGCAGGGAAAAATGCAGGTGGTCAGTGTTGGTCACCCAGGTTCCACCGGGTGGGCTTCTAAGTTGAGAGTTGTAACAGCTTGCATGTGTTCCTAAGGTCCTAACCTGGAATCATGCTATCCACCTCATGTGCCATCCAAGCCAGATCAGGAATGTGGTCTCACTGCAGCAGGTTCTGTGGCCCTGTATGAAGGGGGACCTGGAGAGAGACATTGTGCCATGCATAAACTGCCAGTGCCCAGGCGTCCATGGCCCCATATCTCCGTGGACTTAGGGCAATACGGCCATCCTTAAGCTGGTGGACAGGTCCGCTAAGACAGCCCCATTTCATTCCTATCGCCAAGCTCCCATCGCCCCGCGGGATAGCCTGTTTGGTTCTCAATAATCTTTTCCGGTTCCGTGGTCTCTTAACAGATGTCGTGAGCGATATGGGCCCGTAGTTCACATACATGTTCTGGGGGGGGCTTCTGCCATCTGCTCAATGCTTCAGTCAGCTTGTCTTCTGGACACAATCCCCAGTCTAATGGGAAGATAAAGAGGCTAAACTAGGACCTGAAGACGAGTCAACACACCTGAAAACCCCAACACCCTTACTCAACAGTTTTGACACTCGACCTTTCGAATGTTGCCTTTTGAATGCCAGCTTGGCTTTCCCACCCCTCTTGTCCCTGAGCAGGATGAGCAGGTGGGGGGTTCATCAGCAGAGGCTTTTGTGAGGCGGTTTCGTCGGGATTGGAACACGAGTAACCATGCCCAGAGATACCTTGGGTCATTCCAAGTCCTTCGGAGGATTATCTAGGTCGCCGTCAAGCTCCAGCCTCCCAGCATGCTGCTGATTACACCCTGTCCTTGCGCCAGAAAAGCAGTCATGGGATATCAGTCATGGCCAGATATTAGACCCCTCAGTGTCTTCGTCACAGGTTCAGACATCGGAGAGGGTTGTCCTGTGATGGCCTGCATAAGACTGACGCCCCCTCTTACCCCAAGAGGGAGGCAGAGAGGAACACTGGCTCCGGGTCATTAGGATTATTTGTTTCACCTGTCACTTTTTGACAGGGTATTTAAGTTCTTGTACTCCAGTATTATTTGAGGGCTCAAAGCAAGAAGAAAGCTTTCAGAGAAGGGTTGGTGCTGCCACTTTGCACCATTAACTTCAAGCTTTCAGGGTGATTTCAAAACGTGTATAAAATATAGGCCTCATTAGACACATTATTTTCTTTTTCTTTTTGTGTTTTGTTAATAATATTGGATTTAACCACTGGAGCTCAAAGAAGATACATATTGTCCTATATTTAAGAAAATGAAAGTTTTCCCAATAATGTTTTTATGACTCCGTTGTGTCTCCTGCGGTTGACTGAAAGCCAAATCATTGTTGGTGTCTTGCTATTCTCTGAGGATCTAGCATATATTATTCATGACTTAAACTCTCTCTAAGGGTCCCTCTGTCAGGGTCCCCCTCCTTCGTACCCCTCCCTCCATCTGGAGAAAAGCTAATAACAGGTGTGTGTTCCCCCTCCTTCCACCCCGTCTTCAATCTGTCTCAGAATTCTACAGGCTCACCTGGGAGAAGAACTTTGAAACGGGTTAAAATTCTTTCTGCAAGTGTGTTGATGTGTGTTTGCGACTACCAGACAGCTGAGAAAGCTGGCTCTTTTGTGACCTGCTCAGAATGAATGTTTACCGCAAAGATGTATTCAAGTGTCGTCACAGACCTTTTCCAACAAGACACAACTTTCTGCAGTCATTAGTACTGTCAACATCTAATGCCTGTTATATCCAAAATACAGCACACAAACTAAGAAAACGGACGTAAAAATGGAGACAGGTTTGAGGTGAAAGTAACGGACAGCAGCATGACCTGAAGCTGGCATGCGCGTGTACACAGGTGCTGAGCATTTGTCCTATAGTGTGAGTTAGGGAAGTAGGTGTGACGATTTTCTCTTTGGTACGTTGAAGAGGCTTGTGTGGGCCAGATCATGTGTTTCGCCCCTGCAGGGGGAGGAGAAATTCTGGAACACAACCTGAAGGAAACACTAATTACTGTTCTAAAAGAGTCCAGCCAGTCTTAGAAGTCATACACAATGCTCAGTTTTTGAAGCATTTTCAATTCAATTATTTTCCAACATTATTTACAATTTTATTTTCAAATTGCCACACCAAGCCCCCTAAGCCAACGTACGCACACACATATCTATATATATAACGATGTCATAAAGTGCTATAAGCCCCTTTGTCAATTAATTCATTTATGTAACATAATACAGTATGCCGTTCTTTGCACATTCAATGGAACCCCTTGCCATTAGTTTCATCCCATGAAGCTAACCTGATCCCAAAACTCAAATGACCACATCTTCAAGCATAACAACTTTGTGCAAAACACAATGTTATTTGATAGTTGATTCGAACTCTAAATGGTACATTATAACTAAATCGTCTCTTTTTTTATTATTAGGTGAAATTGTAGTCCACTGTAAATTATTTAAATTTCTCATTTGTAATATATGTAATAAGTATTTGTATCTATTTCAATTAAAAGCAAATTTCAAACCAATATGATTCATAATCACTTAGAAATTGCTGATGAAGTCATTAAAGGCACTGCATGTTCTCACTCTCACTAGAAAATCCTCAAAATAGAAAAGAATGCAGTTCAGATATTATTGTTCATGCATGTGGTCACACACACACACACACACACACACACACACACACACACACACACAGAAGATATTTTGTTGTAAGTTGTCGACTTATTGTCCGTCTATATGTCTATAAAAATAAAAAAAGACAAAAACTCT
>JAVQJS010038599.1:0-12309 GCA_036024795.1 Galaxias rostratus
TATACAACTAGCAACCACATGAGGGTGCTGCAAGCCTTCTCATGATAACTATTCTAATAGGACACATGACTTGACTGCTAAATACAACAAATAGGCTCTCCAAATACATGAACAAATGAGCTAAGATCAATTCAGCAATTCAGGCTTTATTCCATTATTCTTACAGTGCTCATGGGAAAAAAATTGAACACCCTCAGAAGAAAACCATGTGTAGGTTGTTACATTCCATTTCAAATTCAAGGAGGTGAAGTTCCTATATTTACAAAAGAAAACAAACAAGATTGTGTGAAGATTGCACTGGATGTGTTTCATATAATTACCCAGTATATTTTGTCACCTATAATCGAAACGCTGAGTACTAAAGTGTATATTGATGTAGACATCACAGATTAATGCAAAAAAATTGCTTAAAACATCTCCCAATTTTATTCAATTTTACAAATGGTGAAAAAAAAAGAAAAAACTTCATTTACAATGGGTAATCTGTTAAAAACGTCAGTCATTTACGTACATCCCAGTCATAAAACCAGTAATATCAAAGTCTATACAACGTGCATCACTACGGTCTTGAAATGGTGAAATCTAAAGGATGGTGATGAGCACCTTATTTAGACAAATCACTAAAACTATTTCCTTTGAAAATGGCGTCGTGTTCACGGGAGTATTAATCTTCAGTTGTGAACAATATGGTGCACTGCAAAGACAACATTTAATCACTTGGTTTGGTACATCCCTTTAAATATCACAATGTGTCAAATCTTGCAGGCACAGCGTCAGCTGCTACATCCAACTGCTCAGCACCAGATACTTCATTTAAATATGTTGACGTATAACCGGTCAATACACTTAGTCGTGGTCACATGTAGAATACAGTCACGCTCACATTCAAAACACACACACACACACGTCACAAATGCAGACACCAAATAAGCAGAGAGAAAGCAGCGCCTTTCACCACACCTCAACAGATATTTCAAATCACTGCTCCGGACATTGCAGTCCTTACGAATGAAATGGTTGCAGAACAGTAAGGAAACAAATAAACCCCCCCTCAAAAAAAATCCCTGGTTTTAGACAAGTCCTCGCATTCCTTAAAAAAAAACAATCAGACAGACAGGTTCTTTCCGGTGTCTCGTTGTTCCGTTCGCCATGGTTACTCGGCGGCGTCAGCAGCAGCAGGGGTGTCTGGGCTGGCTGCCGTCTCGGGCTCCGCGGATGAAAGCTCCGCTGGCTTCTCCTTGGCTCCGTCCGCCGCTGCCTTCACCTCTTCGGCGGCTTCTGCCGGGGCCTCCTTTGCCGCCTCCTCCTCCTCCTCTGCAGCAGCCTCGGTGGCCTTGGCCTCCTCCGCGGCCGGCTCCTCTGCCGTCTTCTTTCCCTCCTCTCCTCCTTCAGCGGGGGTGACCGCTCCCTCCTCGGCCCCCTCCTCGGACTCCTTCTTGGTCTTCTTGAAAGCGAAGTTGCCGAGCTTGAAGGAGGGCTTCTTGAAGGAGAAGCGCTTCTTCTTTTGCTTGCCGTCCTCGCTGGAGGAAGGGGCGCCCTCCTCTTCTGGTTTGGCGTCCCCGTTAGTGGCAGCGGCGGCAGCAGCAGGCTCCTCCTCACCGTTGGCCTCTGGAGCTTCTACCTTCTCCGCTCCTTCTTTAGGAGCCTCCTCAGTGGGAGTGCTGCCGTTGGCCTGGACCTCGGCTTTGTTGGCCTCCTCGGAGGTTGGAGAGGCATCGCCATTGCTCTTGGCATGGCCATTCTCCTAAAGAGAAAAATACAGGGAAATCGCATGGTTGTTTACAAAGGAAACCACAGTGGTTGCAATGGTTTTCAATGTAAAATAGAATAAAAATAAAAAACCATTTGGTGTGTGCGCAATGTAAATTAAAGTAGGTGTCCGGGTGTGCATCTAAATATTAATGCCTGCCTGCCCCATGTAGTTCTCAAATTTGAGGGGAAGTAGCCAATGATAAAATATCCCAAAAACTGCGGCAGCATCTGTTACTAGGAAAATAACAGTTAACTAGCAGATTTAGCAGTTGGTTTGTGTAAGTAATAGATGTGGCTAGCTGAATCCACCAGGTGGCAGTCTGCTATGAATCACAGGGACATGGACGCAGGAATTTAGATTTTTTTTTCTTTTGCGGAATTTCGGCATAAAAATTGCCAATTTGAGCAAAATCACAATTTTTGTTTTTTTGGTTGTTTTTTCGCATTGGTATCCAATAAATACTCTAAATATAGTGTGGTTAGTTAGATGCCAAAGGCCCGAGGCCTTGTAGACAGAGCATCAAGAAACAAAGGCGTGGTAACTTGATTAAAATGGCCATGCAGTGAAAGCAGATCTTACTTAAAATTTTAGCATTACATTTATCAGGCAAACCTTCTGTAGCACATCCAATCATACAAACTATGAGTCTAATAAAATCGTTTTAAAATACATATAAAATCTTAACTAATAGGCCTTTGAACCCAATTGGAAACATTTTAAAGCAGGGTCTGTGTTAAATCCCAATAAGAAAGAAATGTAGGCCTTTCAAAAAAAAATACGACCATAGTAGGGGTACCAGAACGCTTCTAAGTTTACAGACTTAATTTAATTAAGATACAATCAGTGGTTACAATTGGCATTTCAAAATAGAGACATGTGGCCACTTTCTCTCAACACCGGTGTGCATGGGGATGCGGTAACTGAACATGGAGCTCGCCATTGGCGCAACACATTGCTAAATGTACAATAAATGTAATCGCAACCTAAAAATATTTATATAAATATAATGATTATTTACCGTTCCATTTGTCTTGGCTGCAACAGCTGCAGCTTCTGCTGGCTTTTCAGCCGCGGTTTCTTCTTTTCCAGTGGTTTTGGAGATTTGTGCTCCCATGCTTTTGGTCCAACAAAGGAACCCAACCGATTAAATGAATGAACAAAGACTGCAAGCTGCTTCCCAAAATTCAAGAGAAACGCTAAAACCTCTCTCAAACACAAGTCGCGGTACGCTACTCGAAAACAGTACAACCGATCTGATAGGATAAATACGAGCTAAATTGTCGCAAAGCAATAATTTAAGAAAGTCAAAATTCTTTCAATTTTATCTCGAGTAAAATTCGTAAATGGAGAAATAGCCCCCGCCGCAAATGAGATGCGGTGTACAACGCCCAAGTCTACTGATGAATGGGCATTCCAAGCTATGACGACAAAGCCATGCTGTTTCGACCAATCATAAGTATCCTTTAAAAAAGGGGGAGGTTTATGAAAAGAGATGATCTGGACAATGGAAGAGACACTATAACAAATGTAACAATTTACACAACCAACAGCCAATAATTTAACTTTATATATATAAGTATATATAGCCTAAACTAAAAACCGTCAATGAGATTATTTGGAAAAATTTATTGATTGCAGGGTCTGATTGATTTGAAAATGTTTAGGCCTAATTTACAGGGATGCCGATTGGAACATATCCTGTGTAGTTATAATGATGATGACCAAACATTCAAAGAGTTTAGCAAAATAGAGATTATAAAAAGATTAATACGGCAAAAGGATTTACCGAACAAACCCTTTGTTATCATCATGCCCCCTCCTAAAGTAGGCCTGTAGAACCAAAACAAAGTCTCTTACCCCCCCCCCCCCAATTATTCTTCTACGCTGTCTTGCATAACAGTCTTGTCTGCTTGTTGCTGTTTGAGCATCCCAGTGACCTAGATATAATCAAGCTTTAGCACGGCTATATCTCCAGCCTGTACTAGTCCAGCATGTCCACCACCAGCCACTAGCTCTCACTCTTCAGCCCGAACTGCATGACCCACGTCTCTATGGTAACCACTACAAAATGGCTCCAATCCCTGTAATTGTGGCCCAAACACTATTATTCACACATTAATGGATTTAATAAAAAATAATACTAAAAAAAAAAAGCACATAAATACAGAATTATTAGCATTTGTATCGAAAAACGACATCACCCACCTGTTTTTGGGCCTAACTAGGGCATGGTAATTGTTGGGCTGTTGTGATTATATGCTAAGCTCCAGCCAAACTCAACATGTGCCCTATACAGTTTTTGAACAAAGCAGATCAGTGAAGTGAACTAATGTATTTAATATCTATAACATGTTTGGGACATATGCCTCAAAGTGTTTGTGGAGAACAATACAAGCGCTCCACAAATCAAGTGTAAACATTGAGAAAGGCAAGAGCACTGCTGAAAACAAATGTCAATATCTAAAAGACCAAAAGAAGTTTGTCAAATCTGTTTTAAAGGAGACCATCTAGGTCTGGGTGAACATAAAGTGGCCAGGGAGGGCCTTTCACAAGCGGGGGATGTTTGTACAAAAAGGCCCAATCCCACCGTTAAGCAGAACTTCATTGTAGGAGGAAAATAATTATTTTACAAAACCTGAAATGGTGAGAGGACTGGGACATGAGAATTTTGTGTCAACAGAAAATTGGACTTGGAATCTATAAGGAGTATCAGCCAATTTCAAAGATGAAGGGGATACAGCAAGTACAGTTTCCATTTCTAAAAAGAAATCTAGATAAATTAAGTTTGTTTTCAGAAGGTAGAAAGTATGACAATGTCTGGAAGATTACTTCTCTGGCAGGGCTGCATTTAATTGTTGAAGAGAAGCCAGTAAGCCAGTGATAGGTTGATACTCCTTTAATATCTAAAGTCAACAGGCATTGACAGACAGATCTCCACTCCTCTCTCTCTTTCTCTTTCTCTCTCTCCTCTCTTTCCCTCTCTCTCTCTCTCTCTCTGCTGTGTGTGTATGTGTGTGTGTGTGTGTGTGGGTGTGTGTGTGTGTGTTTGTGTGTGTGTGTGTGTGTGTGTGTGTGTGTGTGCATGTCCACGCACTTCTGTGTTTGTTTGTTTGTGTGTGTGAGTGTGTGTGTAGGTATGAAAGAAAATTTACAAGTACTACTTGTATCTTAATTTTGTTATGACGTGCACACCTTCGTTATCTCTGATTATGGCTGTGATTGGCACCCTGTCTTTACATAAACTGAACGCTCCATAATTGAATGATTTGCCAAACTGGCAGCACTGTTATCACATGCCCACGGCCCACATTGATTTTATCATTCCATACAGGGAATCAGAGAAGGAGGCCCGCTGCTCAGCATGTACTGTACTTCCTGTATGACTACAATCCCTATCAATAACATAACTGATAGTTTCCTTCATTGCTTTAAATGATATCCTTTGGAACGTATTTTTCTACGTGCCGTCCTGTGTGTTCTTTATCCAATCAACAGCCCAATAGGCAGGGATGTGCTCAACTAAACATTGTAATCCCTGATTGGCTGAAACGGATGTCAGTCAGAGATTTGGTCCATGCGAATTCGCATCAGCTTTACGCCATCACCATCTGTAAGCACGGCGACAGGGTCTTGTGAATCGTAGGGACGGAAAGACGTCTGTTGTTTTCTCAATGTAAAATATACCAAAGGATCTATTAACGACATTGATGCATTTTTTACGGTATTACTCGAGGAAAACTTAAGGAATAGACTGATTTGTCCATGGTAAGCATGTTTTTGTGTTGAATATATATTGGTGCACCCGCCTCGTCCCTTGCGCTGTAGACTCCCTGATGAATTCATTTCGAGAAAGGTGATAAATAACAGTTTGTTAGGCGGAACATTGAAGCTATTTTTCTGATATATTTTGAATCTGCTTTTTGGGACCCATAACAGCAGTCATGGGAATAAGTGGAAAGGAAAGTACTATAGGTTGTTTAGCAGGTTTGCAACGCTGTGATTCTGTTTAGGAGAGGGTGCTGTTCTGTTGCAGTATCAAGGATGCATGCGCTGCAGAAGACCCATGTAAATGATACGAGGCAGAAAAATTGATCCCAGTTGAGGCCCAATTACCATTTCGTAACTCAATTATTGAACAATTGTGTTGGTCCTCCGAGTTAGAAGCCAATCACTGTAAAAATCAAAGCTAAACTAATCGGGTTATCTTCTAAGGTGTGAAGCCATCCATCTTGTATTTGGATGAAATGAATGTTGCATTTGTTTGTTGCTTTTCCACTCATCCCCCGTAAATCACTGAAACCATGCTCTCTCATCCATGAAGTTGACATTGGGATTAGTCCACGGTCATTTTACCGAGAAAAAGTTATTCTGCCCTGTTGAACGATGTTTATCCACACTCAGCCCCCTGTGAAGTACTTTATTTTTTTTCCTGACCCTGGAAATAAGGAGGTCGCCTTTGGTGTGCGTGCTCCATGCCAGATTATTTTTTAATGTACTTGGTTCTGTGCATATTACTATCTCCAATGAAGCTTCCACATTACCCCTTAGGCCACCGCTAGACAATCCTTCAGTACAGTTTAAACCTACCTATCAATTATTGACTCTGACTTGTAATCCGTGTTCTCAGCCAGTACAGTTTTCCGCAGAAAACCTTAATAAATAAGAAATTGAAGTACGCTTATTACCAGCTATGCGTTGTAATCAACTCGTTTGTCATACTGTAAGTAAATTCAGCTAAGGAAACATTGATACGGTTTGCCTACATAGACAAATATATGTTGGCGTTACATTTAAAATGATGCATGGTTTTGGGAAAAATCCAGATCTATAAATACAGTCAATTCAGTTAGCTATTTTTTTTTTTTTTTTGCCTATACTCTTTCAAAGTTATACTCTTTCCAACCACATCATAATTTCCATTAGATCTTTACTTTAACCGTTGCTCTGGTTTGGCAGAAGATGTGGAAAAAGCAATTTCCCCACACACAATGCAACTCCTTGGATCGTCAGTGAGAGAGACTCCTTTGCAAACATTTACTACACAAGTTAACTGTGTTTGTTTTTCTTCTTCTATGATCTTTGAGAATAATGTGCCTGTCACTCACAAATGTGATTCAGTTATCTAACACGAAAGCACGACTACACTCAACACAGTACAGAGTCACAGCAAAAATACTGCTTAACCCAAGGGTCCAGCTGTGGGCATTCTAGCTGCCTCTTCATTTTGTAGCCTACACCCGGAACACTACATTTCATTGTGTTGCTCATCTGGTGGGCTAATGACATGTACCCATTGTGGTGGTGTTGTTAATACACTGAACGAAATCCGTTTTTCCCAAGACAAGCAAATAGTGTAACTATCCAAAGAAAGGGAAGAATAGCTAATAATCTATGCATGCATTGGAATGAAACTAGGCGTTGTGGTGGCATACAACCAGAGAACCTTGTTCATGGCTAATACTCTGTGGGGCATGGAAGTTCAAAGTGTTTCATTTATCAAATGAGCAAACCAAGACAGGGTCTTTGTGAACAGTGACATTCTTTTGACAAGGCACCCACCATCTAGTCGTGCACAGACTGTGGAGTGTGACGTATTTGTATCGAAATGAGCTGGTTGTGAGCAACTTGTGTTGTGGAGGTTTACCTTGGAGGGGGTATCATGAGTTTTGACGTTGCTTTGTGACATTTCGGTGAACCTAACTCTAGATTACAAAGCTCTGAAATAACTGTCAAGACCACGTCACATTAATATTTGTATTTAATGTGTGTAAAGTATTAGATGTTGTGTTTGCCATTGCAATGGGGATTACAAGGTATCCTTTTTTACTTTAGAGCATTGTTCCCTAAAGCATCCCAAAAACTATTAATTATGATAAACAAGCTTTTTTTTTTTATTTGATGACTGTCAAGACACTTCATTATATATATAAAAAAAAGAATATGTTGATATTGTGAAAATGTTCAGACTGAATGTCTACCCCATTGTAACGTTTTGCTGAGGTTTGTTTGTGCATCTCTGCCTGTCGGTCCACATGAGTGTGTACTTTGTCATGGCACCTGCTGTTACGGGAGCCAGACTAAGCCCTCCATTACATGAAATTAGTTTTGCTTCCCCCTCTATCGATTTATCTTTTAAACCTGACCAATTACTTAATGATGAAGTAGCATGTGAACATTGGATTAAGTCTAGCGACAGTTCAACATCGATAGGCCCCAGATTAAAACATTCAAGGTAAATCATCGATGTAGACATTTGTGTTTTTTTAGTTATCAAAAGATCAAAACAGAACGTTTATTAGAGCCCAGCCGATTTCCACAATAATACCTCCCCTGTTCTTTTCACCGTAGCATTATAACCCTGTCAGGCAACCCTGACTATCAATGCCTGGAAAGTCCAGTGTCTATTTTGGTCTCTGTTTTCTGCTAATGGTATAACAAGTTACTCCGCTACTATAGTGTTTCCCGTCGGACCTTTCACACGGCGCTTGTTTGGTACCTTTCCGAAGCAAACTGTTACTTTTGGGTCCTAAGAATAGCACGCTGAATATTCTTGTAGTCATAAGATACCCTGCTGTAGGGAAGGGGGACCTACCTCCAGGCTCCGATGTTATCATCCGCTTTTCCGGGGGGAAAGTTAAGCTTATAGTGTTGTGCTTTGTGTCGGCCTGTCAGAATGGGAATCGGTGATGAGGGGTTTCCTAAAGGGGCTGATCCAAGATCATTTAAATCACTCACTTGGTTTTTGAAGTTCCTGTTTTTATGTAAATGTATAGAGGTAGCTGAATCACCAGGTAGAGTACCTAATGCTGTGAACCAAATACAGGACTCATTTTTTCTGGCGCCATCCTCTCTCAGGCCCAATATTTGTAATTGTGTAGTATTTATATTCAATGTCCCCTCAGCCTTTGCTAATTCATTTCAACATTTCATCAATGAACCTAGCCTTATACATCCTACATGCACAGGCTTGGGTCATCTGTATGCAAATATTTATTAAGATGACACCCTTCCAACGCAACGGTGTCACGAAGGATGAATGTAAACAATGCCATGTGCCCTACTTTCCATGCAGCCCGTAGCCACTGATCTATAAAAGCACTTCTATAGCTTTAATACAAGGCCTAGTTACTTTAGAGCAGGAAGATCTTCATAAGCCCCGTAGGGAAGCGATGACGTCGGATATGCCTTTTATATACTCTTCTGTATTCCCTGTTGGAACAGATGAAGACCGAACCTCGTTTTTGAACAATATTGTTGCAATGGAATTGCAGCCATTTTGAGAAAGTGAATATAACATTAATAGTATCATTTGGGAGATGTACAGATCATTTTTGATAGCCAAGTTTGAGCCTCAAAGCGTTTTATCTCTCCTTATACTGTAACTTAAGATGAAATACAATATATGCACAGATAGACCTACTGTAACGTCTGCACAACTCCACTGTTGCTATTCTCAAAATCTCAAGAGGTCTTCTTTCCATCTCTGCTGTGACGCGACTATGCTCTGCACATCTAAGCAATGTGAAACAGAGTAAAGACCTGGTGCCATTAAAAATCCCCTCTCAGATAGTGAGTGCCTCAGATCTTTGAGTCGCTATTATGGGAGCGAGGACTCTCTGCTACCCAGGTACAGCCGATGTGAGGGACCTAGCTCTGATCCTAGTGGAGTGGGGATCGGTTCGGGCTAACGAAAGCCACTCGAATATAATACGGATGGACCTGCTGACCACGACTAGATTGTTAATAAAACCTCGATTAGTGTAGATGTATTGTTTTAGCTGTAGCGTCACGCCAATCACAAATGTTCAGGTACGTTCATTTGATGTGATTTTTTTCTAAATAATTGGAGAAAATCAAACTGTTTAGATGTTTAATATATCTAGGGCATGTGCATGAAGTCCTGGGAGCAAGATTGCTTATTGATGTGAGTGTTTTTCAGTCCTCAAATGATCCAAGCTGGCTGTACCCCTCTTACTACCCTGCGGTATGTCATAAAGGACACATCTGGTAGCGTTCCCGTTTCTCTCAATCAATAGCATGGAGAGTTCTGTCACCAAGGAATTCAGCCAGCCTCTGCTGGTTCCCTCAGACGTCGAGTTTGTATCAGTGGAACGAGGCTATGAAGTGAGGCCAGCTTGTAAGTAGCTATTGAAAACACAAGGATGCAGCTGAAGGATGGAAAAGGAAAAGGATAGAAACGTCATGCATGTTGGCTTTAAGAAGACTTCATATAGGGATGGTGGACATAGAAAGCGCTGTGCACGTTGGGAAGATCAGGGTGAGGTTTGATAAGACTGAGGATAGAGGCACTGGCCAAAGGCTGCTTCTGTTGCGAGAAAAACACAACGGTGCTGATGATTGATACAGTTTTCTGTCCTATCAGTGACCTTGGCCTTGTTTAATTTCTGCGCAGCAAGGATCGCTACTCATTACAAGATACGATTGTCAAAAGTAATGCTAATCAAGCGTGACACCATGCCACGACCAAACCCCAACCCCCCACGCCTTTCTTAGCCAGGGGTCTTCCTGTGGATCCTCTCACTTCCTGCCTGGGTTTTGAGAGCAGTGGTCCCTTGAAGTGACCCGGTGGCCCCCTGAGCAGCAGCAGCAGCAGGAGCAGCAGCGTAACGCCGGCCGCAACAGCTCGGCTCCCCTGCCACGGGATCTCACAAAGTAAACAAGACGCACTTTAAAAAGCCTGAGCGTTACCTCCGGAAAGTTCCGAGAACGTTAATCACAGAAGTAGTAAAAGGCCCCTGTTAATTGCAGAGGTTGGGTATGTTAAAAGGCTCTCTTCCCTCTAGAAGCCTATTCCTAGCCATTCTCAACTCTCAAGGCTCAGGCGGGGCTAGCACACAGGAATGTGATTAGCCTTAAAGGAGTCCGAAAAAGTTGGTGAAGCCCTTTACGTCGGCAAAATAGATTTGACTACGATGTACTGTACATATTAAGGGGATTGTAATACACCCCTTCAATCTCCTTCACTTTGGAGGGAGGTTTAAATTCATGGTTTGGGGAATGCATTGCATTTGTGTTTACTTTTCATGTCTCTTACTTCACATACACATAAAACTAAAATAATCCTCATACACTTAAAACCTTAGGTATGTAATTTTGAATAGAAAATAGAAAGAAACTAAGCATTGAGGGTTTCAGATTGTGTATTAAAAGGAGTGATGAATTTGAATATAAAGCGTTTTAAATGGGCAATTTACACCGTTTTCCAAATTAATAAACTTTGCGATGAGCTGCCGCTGTGCATAGCACGTCCCTCTGTTTAATCAGTAATGGAGTTTAAGGAATCGCGTGTTTTATTTGACACTTAATTGGTTGAATTTGTGTGAGCTTCACCGTATCTCCTGGAGGAAAATCCACAAGGATGAAAGTTTAAATGGCAACAACTCCAGTGGGACTGAGGTCTTCTTAGTCTGTTCTTTCCTTTTTTTCTCCTATCTTCCCACTAATTTCATCTTTCTCCCTCTTTTCTTTTCTCTCTTTCACACACTGTCTCTCTACCGCTCCCTCTATTACTCTCTATATCTCTCCCTCTCTCTCTCTCTCTCTCTGTCCACAGACAGTAGAGGATGGGCTGTGTCCAATGTAAGGATAAAGAAGCAGCCAAACTCACAGACGACCGGGAGACCAGCCTGACCCAGAGTTCGAGCTACCGTTATGGGGCCGATCCCACGCCACAACACTACCCCAGCTTTGGCGTGGCTGCCATCCCCAACTACAACAACTTCCATGGCTCCGCCTCGCAGGGGGTCACTGTCTTCGGGGGGGTCCACACGTCCTCACAGTCCGGGACGCTGAGGTCGCGGGGAGGAACAGGTAGGGGGGCACCTTATCTCGTTCACAACATGATCACAAGTGTTATGTTTTCAGTAGTCCATGGTTCTGGATATATGATTTCGTACTTTGTTAATGTTCTCAATGGATTTTTGGTCTTCTAGTATTGTTGTTTTTTGGGACGAATCTAAAGAAAGTTCAGTTTCACTTTCTTTTCTTTTTCCCTTTTGTTTGTTCATGATGTTTGGTCCTTGAAGACTCCCACCTCATTTTTTTTAAAAAAAGACCTTGTTCCGAAAAGATAATGTGGTACGGTGGATGTCCATTGGCTGCGAGTTAATGGAAAATCTGAGTGACCTAGATTGTTACAGTCTCTCGGCAAAACACATCACGAAACCCAGAAAGATCAGACGTTACGCTGAATCCCCCAAAACAGAGGGAGAGTAGGGAAACGCTCAGATCTCGTAGATAGTGTGTATCTTGTGTATTCCTTACAAACATATATTTGTACAAACTCTCCTGTCGCTTTGATGTAAACTGCTGAGGGCTTCTTTGGAGGTAACATCTGGCGTCAGTCCATGTGTTGAGTCAGCATAAACACTGCAAAAAATAAAGAAACTGAGTTTGTTTCTTGGATTGTAGCCGGAAGACAGTGGATGTATAATCCTCACTGCGGTAAATTGTGGGGGGAAAAAAAGATGACGTGAATGGAAACCTTATCTGACCCCTTATAAGTCGTGTGTGTGTGTGTGTGTGTGTGTGTGTGT
>JAVQJS010038646.1:0-11390 GCA_036024795.1 Galaxias rostratus
AGACAGACAGGCAGGCAGGCAGGCAGGCAGGCAGACAGACAGACAGACAGACAGACAGACAGACAGACAGACAGACAGACAGACAGACAGACAGACAGACAGACAGACAGACAGACAGACAGACACACACACACACACACAATAGTATCATAGGTCAAGCAGAGTAATGTCATTTTCATGTTAAGTTGTGACTCGCTTGTTTTTGCCGACACAATATTTCTGTTGAAACGATTTCATAACCAGGGGGTGGCACAGTCTCTCATTATCGACAAACAAATCCAAAAAGGTTGATCGTACAAGAAAGCCCCATACCTCCTTTGCAAATCTGTGTGGTATTTAGACTCTCAAGCTGTTCTAGTTTGGTTCCTGAAGAGAGATGACAAAAAACTCGATGAAAGTACATAAATATTGAACCCATGTATCCCACAGAACACACCGACCTTATCAT
The DNA here is from genome assembly GCA_036024795.1 of Galaxias rostratus. Classification (NCBI taxonomy): domain Eukaryota; kingdom Metazoa; phylum Chordata; class Actinopteri; order Galaxiiformes; family Galaxiidae; genus Galaxias; species Galaxias rostratus. Next base: position 449 of record JAVQJS010038646.1, read on the forward strand.
CAGATCATTGGCATTAGCTCCAAATCAATATGTTCAACATTATGTTAATGTTGTTGAATCAGTTTGTATCCACAAAGGCACAATAATGACGCCATGTAGCAAATCCTTTCAGCTTGAGTTAATTTGAATTCATTGGTGGCTCTTATAACTAAGCAACACATTTATACACCTGATATTGCATGAATTCAGAAGTCATGCTCTGATCTATGGCGTCTGCACCCAACTATGAACTACTGACCGTTATGGACTCTTTGGCGCCAGTCTTTTGTTTCAGGGACCGGGTCCAACTCCCCAGCACAGCACGACCACAGGGAGGTGTTGTAGTAGTTCTTTCCACAGCAGGAGAACCTGGGCTGGGTGGAATAGGTCAATCCCTCACAGCAGGTGGAGGACTTGCTCTCCATCAAAACGTTGTTGCAGCATTGGTACTGCTTGCCAACCCCTCCCAGCTGAGTGAGATTATGCAAAGTACCTTGACAGCACTTGACCTGGTCATCGCTGGGGTTGTAAGGCTTCACACCACAGCAGTGACTGTTCACTCCCCTCGGATGACTGTATGGGAGAGGAATGGCCTTAGTCACATGTTTCATAGTCACATGCAATATCAAAAAGTGAAACTTGCATAAACCAAACATAAAGCATCATTTTCAACAACCTCAGAGTAATTCAAGTGGTTAGTTTGAAGACTGTCTTGTTATATTATATACTGCATCATTTATTACATGGTTATTTTGTGTAAACACAAACGAGACAAGTTACATTATGATCTAACAGAAAGGGAGGAAGAACACACTGCCCCTAGTGGTAAGCTTGAAGAAAATACCAAACAGCATATACCACCATAAAAACAATAAACAACCAAATTCACTTTCTTTAAAAGTGAAGAGATATCAATCTCTAATCTTTTTTCCACCCCCAATGATTATTGTGATCGTTGGAGGGTGTGTCCAGTATACGCAGGCAACAAACACATACATAGAGAGTGTATCTCACTTCAGATGAAACGTTGTATTGTCTAGACTTTCAATCAGGTAGACATGACTTCATATGCCCGATATGACAGTCTCTGTCCTGTATGGTTTTCTGGAAATGGAGAAGAAATGGGTTGGGCAATCAAGCAGCCACAGATTATGTTACGAACTAGAGAGCGAACCCAAATGCAGGACACAGATGAGGAGGGTGGAATGATGTGGAGCTGGAGAGGGAGACAACCACGCCTCCACGCCACAGACATACACAGAGGGACCAGCAGTGGGATGCAGAAGGGAATGAAACAAGCCAACACACACTGAACGGAGGCATGCCACTGGCCATAACAGATCATTAATGAGCACTTGGGAGATCCTGGAATGCAAAATATGTCTAGGTACATGCTGCCGTTACCCAGACCCTTCAGACAACACTCATTAGAAAAAAATGACTCCACTGCAGACAGGGAGTTGTCCGATAAATTCCCTCCACTCAGTTAATCACCACACCCCGATACATCTGAAGTACACACTTGCCAACATCCCACTCAAAACCACAAAAAGTAGGCAAGAAGGAAAAAAAAAAAACATGCACACATTTTAACTGTTTCACACAAATATGCACACAAACACAGTGAATGATATAATCCACACAGATATGTTGTCATGCTCTTCACCTGATTCCGTTGCAGCAGATTTCAGTCTCCGGGCGGAAGAGGGTCTCGCCACAGCAGTGTTGTCCTGGAGAGTCATGGTGGAAGGAGCCGCACACCGTGCGTTCAGATGGCTGGTAAAGCCAGCCCGATGGAGAGCACTGCGCAAGCACAAACCAGTCTGTCAGAGGCTAGTCGATGCAACCGCCCACCCCATCAACACACAAAGACAATAGTTCACAAAGTTCATATACTGGTTTGAGTATAAACACAAGACGAGACACAGGTCTAGGGGGGGAAAAATTACTCTAAAAGAGAATGTTCTAAAACAAGAATCAACACACAAACACGTAAAAATATTTGTTTCTCTCACTAGCGGACTATTCTTACTGATTTGACGATGCCAAGGCGGTAGAATAGAACTCATTAAACGGAGCTTTGGATTCACTTTGCGTTTGGGTCGGACGCTCTCTTCATAGACCATATAAGAGGGGCAGCTTGAGAAAGGGCGGGGCCTGAACCGACAAAGTCAGAGTGAACAGCATGGACACTGTAAAGCCAACTACTTCTGCTCATAGGCTCTTTTTAGACCTCTGGGATTACCACCACATCACCTCCAGTCTTAGAATAATAAGATATTGATGTTGGAAATATACTGTAATACGCCTAAAAATCTCAAGCCGCAAGAATCGAGACATGCATAAAAGCTTAAAAATAACATTAAAAACAAAGACTAATACAAACTGCAATATGATCAGAGGCGCAATGCTATACATTAGCAAATCCGCTGCATTCTTTAAGATAGCCGGATAGAGATTCCCTGGACATGCAGGGCCTGTCTATAGATATGCTATAGAGCAACATATGAGAAATGTGATAAGGTTGATATATTAAAACTCAAAACTCATTCAAAAGCTCAGCAAGAAGTTTCAAACTTAGATGGGAAAGATGTAACCAAAGAGCCAGAGGGGTGGGTGTCTTTTTGTTAAAAACCTAAATGCCTTGTTTGATCCAGTATTCACACATTTGTTACAACCCAAGAGACTGCAGAATAAACCCCGCAAATCACATCCCACATTTTTTTTTTTTAACTATCGGAAATTCTGAGGTCGGCCCATTACAAGCCATGAGAAGAATGCACGAGGCTGGAGGAGCAGCACTAACTGAAAAAGAAGACAACAATCATGTGATAGTAACCAGTTCTGGGAGCCTTCAGAAAAATCTGCCTCTGTATTGTCTTAGTTCATAACACATCCATATTTCTAAGTTGTATGTTATATGTACCAAAATGTAATATCCACAATCACAAATACCCATCCCATTGATATGGAGTTGGTGTTAAATGAGGGTTACTCAAGGGATTACTTAACTGACGCACCCTTGACCCTTAATTTAACCTCTCTTCTTGATTATGTGCTTAACCGGCGTTAGAGTCCGCAAATTATAAGAGGAGATGGAAATACATACACTATCTGAATTCAATGTATATAGTCTTACACAGGCTTATCATTGAGCGGTTTAACGTAAAAAGAGATTCATTGTAGTTCTTAACTGTGTCAACGTGTTGCAGACACCGGGTTTTGGACAGGGTCATAGGCCTATTTGGCATTGTAGAAAAGACAATGGCAACCACGCGTTCCTCCCGTTGTCAGAACGACCACGCGACAGTCGTAACAATCGGATGAATATCGCTGTTAAACGGCCGGTGGCAATCAGACAGACTGGTGTCACTAGGCCTAAAAGCTGTACGATCGTTCAGAACAGTCATGGGAAGATATGAAAGAGAATTCACAAGGACTTAGGTAGAGACAATGACGTTGCTAAATGAGTCCTACTGCACTTACACCAAGCTACGTGATCATAAGGCGGTGGGGTTTAGTGGGTCAATCGTGTAGAAACTACATGTTCATTGTACATTTGTATGTGAAATTGTATGCAAGTTATTCCTTATGTTAGGCATAAACATCTGCTACTATAGTGCCACATTATGATTTGAAGTTTGTTAACATGTTGACATTTGAAAATAAACAAGAATATTAGTAAGATAGGACATAACATACGATGGAAAACGTTTAATAAACAAAGTCGGCCTTGTTGATCAATGGCTGAATGGTGTCTCTTTAAATATTGCTGCCCTTAGGAATTGTGGGGCAGTGTGTCCAATTCTAAAGTAAACAAGGTAGGAAGCATTGATCTCCTTTCCTAGGCATTAAAGAGAATTCGCCCAGTACTTATCATTGCTGCCAAATTGCTACTTCCGGGAAGTTTTCAACCAGCGAAGACCCTTCCAAGCAAAAAGAGAATTTGACACCAGTCCTGGTTTTTACTCTATATTCTTATTATTGTCAAATTACATTAAAAAAAATCTTGCTTTTGTTTACCTGTTTTTTCCAGGATTTGTCATTTTGTCCATCACAGCAAATGGGATTGGGCACTGCGGAGGCAAGATTACCAATGTAGACAATCGTCGTGTGTTACTCCTTAGCGACTAAAGAAGATAAACTTGACACAGAAGTCTATTCTTTATGTTCTTGGTGCAATCCCTCATTGAAACAATGAAAGACAAATTTATATTAAAAACCTCATATTATGTGCTCTATCATTGGTGACGTGAATTGAATTTAAGAAATCATTTTTACACCGGCCTGACACACTGACCTGTGGGGTAACTTGAACCCGGGAGCTTACAGCAACTAGAGGTTGATTTTTTAATCTTAAATTCAATTGATGTCTCGTTGTAACAGCAGCAGTGAGTCAATTGGTTGTAGTCGGTTTCTCCACAACAACGGTGATCTTTGCTCTCTCGTTTCAGGATCTTTTCAGCTCCCAGGGAACCACAACACATCTGCCTTGCAGAATCTATGACCTCTGAATTCACAAAAATATGATCATAAAAGCTATGCCAGTGTATTGAATGAAACTGTCTGGAGTTGTACAGAACACTTATGTATTATCGTAACAGCAGAACTCAAATATGGAGCCAAAATTGGAGAACGTTGTTGGTTTTGCAAGAATGCAGCTCTGAAGGAGCAATGCATTAAGGGTGATGAAAGCAAGACAGATCATAATCAACAGATTTAGCCATGCCCGATGACAACGGTATAACTTAAGGGAGCAAGAAAGAAGCTTTTTTTTCAAAATGGTGTCCTGACCTCCACCACAGCACTCGGCACAGGCCACTGTCTTTGGGAGAATCTTTGTCCCACAGCACAGTTGATTCAGAGGGTTGAAGGCAATTGCACCACAGCAGTTTGACACACACTGGCTCAAACTTGTTAGATTTCCTGCAATCGGTAAGAGTGAAAATAAATTAAGTGTTACGGCACACGTCTAAATTCGCAATGGTCATTCAAGGCAACATCAACTGTTCCATCTTGAGTGAATACACAACCTATATCTACTACAAATCAATCATTTGGGTTGATAATTATTTTTAAATTTTTATTTAACCTGGAACCTAGAATAGATTCCCATTTACATTTTTTTTTCGTGATTACAGCTAATTTAATTTAATCTTGTTTTCTCACGCTCTCGAGTGACTTGCGTCATTATCATAAATAATTGTATAGCGATCTCAATTACATTCACGAACATGTGGCTGTTGTCCGTGCTCGCCGCACGGACTCGCCCAGACTATTGTGGCATGCATTCACAGCACTGACGTCTAAAAACGGTGTGTGAGGTGAGGCCTGAGAACGGTCGTGGCTCTGATGTGTTTAAATAAAGAAACTATACACTTCCAACAGGTGTCAGAATTCCATGTAGGCCTGCAATGTTCGATGTTTTAGTTTTGTACCTAAATAAGTCTTCAATCAAATGATATAATCAATATATATTTTTAAAATCAAATAATATTTCATGAGAAAATACTGATTATATATTTCACAGGTGAAATCAGGTTCATAGGTAAATTCCAATTACTCAGAGGTGACGGAAAGTGAAACATGGATTCCGTGTTTGCACATTTTCCACCACGTGACGCCTTACCATCCACTCACGCTTGTTGTAATGATAAATGTGAGTTCGTTGACTCACAAGGATGAATCCGGTGGGAACGTGAACGTTCTCACTTAAGGAAACTCAGCTATTTATTTAATTAACCGAGGTGATGGCCTTAACGGTTTTCCCGCAGATTAACTGACTGCTTCTCATGGTGTATTGAAACAGAATTTTTTTAATAGGTTGATATATAACCTGAACAATATAACTTCTCTGTTTATGTGTTTTCTGAAATTACACATCCACGGGCAACTAGCTTCCTCTGGACATGCAAAATTAAAAATTAGGCTTTCCATTGTCTAACAAGTAACAACACAAATTTTCGAACTACAATGAAGTACCATTGTCTAAGACTTAGACTAGACTCTAATTTGTCAAAACATCAAGTTTATCTCGCTTGCCTGTCACATTATTGCAGCAAGTGGCATTACAGGGATTGAAGACCTTGTCACCGCAGCATAACAGCCCCGTCCCTTTGTGAAGGTGTCCGTTGCAGCAGGTAAACTCCAGGTTGTAATGTTTTTCGCCATTACATTGGGACACTCTAGAGGGCGAGAGGGAAAGGGTTGTTGAAAGAAGTGTGAAAAAAAAACTATTTAGTTTTCTTCACCTCTCACAATAGTGACATAGTAGCTACACACAGATTTTATCTGTTTGGAATGATACATTTGTCAACAGAAGCAGTAAGGAGTTGTTCATTCCAGTGAATAACAAATAACAAACAGCTGTACTGGCCTCTAATTGAGACTTTTTGTTTAAAATACTTTTCATGCAATTGCTGAATGCCTAGATAAACAGACGATGCAATATAGATTACAGTGAATACTTACGTTCCATATAAGCTCTTATTACACTCTCTGGGTCCATGAACCCCTGGCAATCAGAAAAAGGTACCTCATACAACTTTATTTTTTAGAAGATAGATGTTTATTACATCTACAATACTTGCATCAAACATTTTTTGGCTCTGTTCTACGTAGTTGTTGCCTGCCATGTCATTAGAATTTCTTTGCTCAGAGTGATCCTGTATTATACTGTGCATTTGACAAATAAAACACTTTGAACCTCGACTTTTGAACATCAAATAAACTTTATTTGGCGGTTGAAAAAAATCCCTGTGAATCATTTCACAGGAACAAACCGGTGTTTTTTGGTTGAGAGGGACAATACCAGATAATGAGTCTGGAACATCTTAACTATACATTCATTCATCCATTCATACTTTAATGTCTTCTCATAATGAAATGATATCTGTTTACATTTAGATAAGAGAATTTGACAAAGTGATGTTGTATAATGCATACAGCGTTATGAGATTAAGTAGAAAACACTGTTCCTTAGGTGAATGTGTGGTAGACATGAATAGACAAATACGTACTGATTATATAAATCTGAGCACCAAAACTAATGCAATTGTAGAATAGAACAGGTTGAATAAGCCTTCATTCATTCAAACATTGTCACAATAAGAAATCCCTCCCACCCCCCTTACCTGCTATGCTGGAGAAGTACTGAATGAGCAAAAAAATGAAAATCAACAGGTACTTGGTCATGGCTCAGTCAAGAAATACCTTGAATATTGTATGTTCAATTAAAAGTTCCCTATAAGAGGTGAGGTGTTTGGGCTATCCAGGAATTTTTTATTTGTCGGTTAAAAGTTGTCCATGTGGTGTGTGGGTATTAAATAGAGGCTCCCACCAGCCACACCTACTACAACCCACAGAACACCCACTGATGCTATCAAAAATACTGGTCAGAAAAAATCTACAAACAAACTATCTATTGATTAACTGTAACATGTAAACTAGATTCAAACCACATTTTCAAGCAGCAGTGTGCACCAAAAAAAGCTACCTGATTTCAAATGACCATCATTCGTTTACACAGATACAATGTGGGAAATATCATAAATTTTGCATGAACAAAAATTCAGTTAGTTTGATCCAATGTGAATGGAATGTGTGTTGGAATTTACACTTGCTTGAAACGCATGCCATGTCACGTTAAACTAAAAATAGTGTGTCAATCCAACGTTAAGTTGTCTGACCCTCATAGACACCACAAACTATTGAAGCAAGGCGTGTGTGTGTGTGTGTGCATTTATACACACACACACACATTTACACACACATTTTTAAATTTTTTAATTTAATTAATTTTATTATTATATTATTTTACATATATATATGTGTGTGTATGTAAAATAATATAATACGAATATTAATTAAATTAAAAATTAAAAAAATATATATAAATATATATAGAGCATAGTGAGAGTGATAGAGGATTGCTAATGGCATATCTTGAGACCTAAATCACAACCGGCGTAATGTGCACAAACAGAACAAGTTACCTTCCTGACAAAGTCTTGTAGAATGTACCTTTATTTATTGATGATCAGACCTAACTTTGAAGCCAAAATTGTTTCATCATATTTAATAAACTTTCATCATTCTAACATATTCACTTCAAGGTGTTCATATATATATATATATATATATATATATACACACACACATATATATAAATATATATTATAATAATACATTATATTTATAAAGCGCTTTTCAAAACACTTAAAGACGCTGAAATGTATATGTTCGTAGGTGTTAACAGCAATTGGCTGCCACCTTGTTGATGCGACCGGTTACTACAAAATGAAAAAGCTACCATTTTCCTTATCTACATTATCTTGTTGGTAAAAATTTTTGGCCTTTTTAAAAAAAATCTTAAACGATGCATGCTCTATGGATGGACATCGTAATTAATAACGCCAATTCCTGTACCAAGCAAAATTTAAATTGAAGCCGCACCGGTAGTTGCGACAAAGCTTCCGGGCAACCTCACGTTAGCGGCATAGCTTGTTAGAGTCTCTGCATGAAATTGCATGAAAAAAAATAGTTAACTACGTTCCTACCTAGTTTTATTGGGCTTTACAGATAAATACATTGGAAACGTTCAAATTCGTCAATCAGCCACCCAAAGAATCCGACAGTTTTCCCTACCTTCAGAAGCATTCAAAGAGAATGGTGAGTTTTTTGTTTGTTTAAGGATATCTAGCAAGATAAGTATGGTTAGCTTAGCTTGATCGCAAGCTTTCGCTCGTAACGCTTAAGTTAATTATTACGTTATACAACTTGAGATACCAGTACAATACAATAAATAGTGAATAACGCTTCACCACACAGATATTAAAGATATTTTGACAATTAAGCCAACAACCTTGCATTTCAATTTAAATGATTAATATTGTGTTGGGACACAATGGCCTGTGATTAATCTATGCGAATAGTTCAATATTGACATTATGTGGGCCGGAGTTCTACCACTGCTGCAACCACTGGCAGGTGCCATGCCCATGCATGGCTAGGTTCACAACGGGTTGCTAGCTAACCAGCTAGCGTTACAGGACTTTCTATTCATTGAATGGATGGAGTGGGCGGGTTGGTGGGTCTAAAGTGTAAAAATAGCACCGCCAACGATAGCCATCTTGCTAGATAACTTACCAACACTGACTAAACAAGCGTTTGTCCATTTACTCTTCATTGATTCGTAGTTTTTACAGTGTCCACTATTTGCTTGCGCAGAGTTTGATTGGTGACGTGCATGGCAAGCAATGAAATAAGCCGATTATAATATGTTAGCGGTTACATAAGCCTTATGTCAAGGATAGTTTATTATGCAAACTATTAAGGGTGATTTATTTAGCCATCAGAGAAAACGATTATGTTGCTAAATGTTACAACCAAAGACGATGCGTCTATGTTCATGTAAATTAACGCGACTCATGAGTCTTCCTGTTCCTTGTTGCCACTCTTCCGTATTGCACCACTACACCGAACTGCAGTCTGGCCAACGTAAATTAACATCTTTGCCACCCCTCCTTACCCGACCTCCCCCATCTTTCTTTCCTTGGTGTAGGCTACTGAACACGCCTTTTAGCCCAATTCCCTTGCTCGGTGCAGCAGACTGACGAGATCCGCAGTACATGGAGGAAAAAAAGAAAATATATAAATAAGGAGGCCTATGTGTTGCGTTTTGATGCTATAAAGCTGCTGTTTTATTTTAAAGAGACATTCGTTTTTCAATCAACGCAATTTATTAACATTTGAAATATGTGAAATAATCGAAAAGAAAAAGCTTCTAGCAGTAAGCATAGAATTAACTTTTTCCTTTAATGCACGGCAGTTTTGTTTGTTTGTTTGTTTTTTTGCCCCAAAAAGCCGTTCAACCCTTGTTTACTGAAGCCCCATACGTTTTCCCAACTCTGCACTGGCTATCTGAATGACTGTACGATAAACACGCTGCATGATTCAGCACCCTCCTGTTGAAAACGGGACAGAGATGGGTACTGTGCGGCAAGTTTGCTTGTCTGCCCGACCCAGACATTCACTATTTCAAATGTTCTTTTTCTATTTGTTTTAATAATTTGCGGTGTTATTAGAGGAACTTGCACATCTACGTGTGATGTGTGTAACAAAAGCGTAAACTCTTCTCTCTTTTTTACAAGCCTGCTGATTCCCAGTGTTTGTATCCTAAGGCTATGAATCACATGTTTTCTAGCAGCAAGTTGGAGTTATGAGAACACTGGGAGCACCATACTTTACATATCCTAAACCATGACCAAAACAATACTGGATTTTCTTTTAACTTTTAAAGGTGACACAATGTATGAGAAACAGATTCAGTAAAATTTTATGAGTGCTTTATGTCTTGCATTTATACATATGTCTGCCCTAACGCAACAGATTAGCATGACTTCAGAAATTACAAGGTGTTAGCTCTCAAATAATACTGCATGCTACTTCTTCAGTTATTGATAGTATTTTAGTCTTTCAAGACGAATATTTAGATCAGGAACAAAATTGACCCGTTTAAAGAAGAGGTTAACTAAAATCAAGTGCACAGTATGAAACCCAATAATGTCACACACCAGATTGTGAAGCAACAGTTGTCCAATGGTTAATAAAGGCTTCACATTGGTCCAACAAGAAGGTACAAAGCAGTGATTGACACTCTCTATTATCCGCGTGTGCTACATTAGCGACCCTGTTCGCGTCTCACTAATTATAGCTAGTGTGGGTATTTCAGACTACAGTGTATTTATACTCCTCCCTCATCACACTTCCTTAGCCCAAAGTGCCTGCTTGAGTGCACGTAGTCTAACCCAGACAGACCTGATCACACCTGGTGGTAGCATGATAACAACTACGGTTACATGTTAGGCTGTGCACGGTCTGTTAGACAGATTATGTACATTAGAGTCATTTAGCAGACCGCCCGCGCCGCGGGGGGGGGCGGGGGGGGGGGGGGGGGGGGGGG